>JARYGA010039826.1:0-28838 GCA_030545235.1 Helianthus tuberosus | reverse complement strand
TGAAAACCAACTCGCCCCTTGTAACTGATCAAAGAGATCATCAATTCTGGGTAAGGGATAACGGTTCTTCACGGTCAATTTATTCAGCTCCCGGTAGTCGATGCACATACGCATCGACCCATCTTTCTTCTTTACAAAAATAACGGGTGCTCCCCAAGGTGACACACTCGGACATATAAAGCCCTTATCAAGTAAGTCTTGCAATTGTGTCATTAGTTCCCTCATTTCGGTGGGAGCCGGTTTATATGGGATTTAGCCACCGGTTGCGCACCCGGATTCAATTCAATGCGAAATTCTATTTCGCGTTCGGGTGGAAGCCCCGGCAACTCCTCCGGAAACACATCCGGATATTCATTCACTACCGCAATGTCTTCGAACTTGGGAAGGCTTTGATGAACATCTACTACATAGGCTAGGAATGCCCTACTTCCATTACGCGCGTACTTGACGGCTTGGACAATATTGCATAACTTCGCTTTTACATTTCTCTCTCCTTGAATACTTAACCATCTCCCACTCGGAGATTGCACTCGTATTGTCTTACTTTCGCATTTAATCTCCGCATGGTGTCAGGCCATCCAGTCCATACCCACTACTACCTTGAATTCTCCTAAGACCATAGGTACGAGATCAATATCAAACTCCTCCTCCTCTATCGTGAGCTTACAGTTTCTACATACTTCGTGCAACAAATAATTCTTGCTGTCGACAAACCCGACCCTACCCTACAGGTAGGGACCGGGTATGCATATTCTATTCAATACCCGAACCCAAACCAAAAAAAAACCCGAACCGGGTATTAGAAAAACCGGGTTTTTTAAACCCAACCCGAACCCGGGTTTTTTCATACCCGGTTTGTACCCAGGTTTTCAGCGACCAGGCTAACTAAGGCTTAGGTGTAAAAAGTCACTATTGTAGGTCTGCCACGTGTCCTTCGTCGAATATAGTGGTGTCGCGTCACGCGACCAAACCTCCTAAAAACCGTCGCGTAGCGCTACGAGGTCAAAGCCTGGGTTACCTCGTTTCTTGTGCTGGTTCTCGTGGTCCATGTTCGGGGTTTCGGTTATGATTCGTTATGTCCTTTTCGATAGTTGTTACAGTTAACAACATATCTAACTAAGCAAATATCATTGTGTAAAATTACCATTACCATTATCATAAATATCCTTTTGTTTACTACTATATTTTAAGATAAAACGCATTAATCATCAATTGTAAGATAAAACGCAATAGTAACAACATATTTAGATAAGATAAAATGCAACGTGTAAAATTACCATTACCATTACCATTACCATTATCATAAATTTCTCTTTGTTTTCTACTATTTTTTTAAGATAAAACGCATTAGTTAACAATATTAATATAAAAAGCATCAGGTCACAGTTTTAAGATAAAACGCAATAATTAAAAACATATCTAACTAAGCAAATAAAAAAATAACATAAAACACATTGTGTAAAATTACCATTACCATTATCATAAATCTCTTTTCTCTACTATTTTTTTAAGATAAAATACATTAGTTCACAATTAAAACCTATATTAAGAAGCAACCTCTTACTGCATATGTGGGTTGTAACCCTGGCTTAGGGTGTTTCCCAAAAAAAAAAAAATCTTGTGGTTTAAATTGATCCATCTGCCACCGACTTTATCAATATCTGGTTGCATCCTCTCTCTCTCACCATTCTCTCCATCTTCATATGAGCATTGTCTCCATCTGAATACCAGGTACCCTACATCTTTAACTTTGCTCCTTAATTAGTGACAATACACTTTTCACAACATATGCTCAAATATTAAAGTGTTCAAAAGATGTTTGAGTTTTTTTGTTTTGCCACCATACTTTACCAACTTCTCTTATCTTTCTCATTCATAAAGAAGGTTCCAGACACTCAGACACTCTTCTGCTCCTTCACTTTTCCGATAACTTCTTTGATTTGGTAGATTGGGTGTTTGTCTCTGGTTCCCAACATGTATTCACCAAGATCAACGATGATTAGGGCTCACTCTCCCACTTCTAGCGACGGTGGTGGTGGTTGTGACCACCCCGGTGGTGGCGACGGGTTGTCTAAGCCAACATCGGACGGCGGTGACGACTGGCTTTCTCAACGGTGGTGACACCGATCGACAAAATCGATGCTGCCGTTAATCCACCTGAAAATGTTGGCGTGGTAGAAGGCGAAGGCGACACAAAGTAAGGTGTCATTCATCTCTGTAGTTTGTTTAGTTCAATTTCTTTTTTATTACAAATAAATAAAACAACATTTCAACTAAACTATTTTTGCGTTGCGATTACAGTAGTAGGATGGATGAGCAATCGGAAATGGAATCTGATGGTGTACGAATACTTTCTCATCTACTCCATGAAGAAGAAGAAGGTTAGTTAGGTTAATTAATTTATCATCATTTTGTGTCCTCGTCTGCCCTTATTTATATTAATTATATTACATTATTATTATTATCAAGGTCCGATCGATTCATCTACCATATTGATGGAGCAAAATCCAGCCTCGGTTTGGTGTATAGCAGTCTTATTAGGCGGTGATGCGGATGAAATCGGCTTCAGAAAGTGGCGGATTTACTCAGATTTTTTGGGCAATTTTGTTTCATATTTTCTTCTTGGATCTGGTATGATATTTGATATTTTAACGTTTTTGTTCTTCAGTCTGGAGTGGATATACATGTTTTGTTTGTTTGTTTTTTTTTAGTTGGTAAGTCAATTCATCAAAGAAATTGGGTGTTTTTAACTAGATTTTGTGATATATGAAGTGGTATCACTGTTGTTGGGTCCTTACATTTGAATCATACAGTTAATTTTATATTATGGTGTTGAATTGTTGATTATAGGAGAACATTTTCAATGGGTTACTGTCGGGTTAAAAATAGGAAGAAGAATATAAACATTGATTGGAAAACTTGCAAGAAGTTTGACTTGTAATATGTTGTTCTGTTGTTTTGGTTTATGTTGTGCAGCCTTCTGTCGAAGCAAAAACAAGTAGTCACATTTCTGAGTGGCGAGTGATGCAGGTCAGTGGTATCACTTTTGTTACCATGCTAAGATCTAGCGCGTACGCGTGTAATATGCACATTGGTTAAGTGTTAGTGATATATACAAGTTGTACCCGCCGCATTATGCTCTGTTGAGGATGATGCATTTGTCGGGAAGAAATTCGCAAGTTGGTTTAACAATCATAAGGTAATAATGTCATTTTATAGAAGGGCTCAGGATTGAATCTGAATTTAATATGCTTCCCGATTGGAATAACTGTCTAGATCATCTTTCGTACTACTAAATTCTGGATATTTGTAGTATTTGATAAATGTTTCATATCAAGCTATGCTTTGCATATGTTAAATATGTTGTCCGCTTCATCATTTCATGGTTATACGATATACAAGTTACCTGTTGGACTTTCTTAGTTGGATTTCATAGATTTCAAAATGCTCCATGTAAAAGAAACAGTCTTCAACTAGCCTGTTTAGTCATTGAGTAGATTCTTTAAAGTCCTTAACTCAGCATTATAATTAGGAATTGCTAATTAAAAGTTAAGTCGACATTATAAATAAAGCAAAGCATATGAAGACAACACTCGCTCACACGATGTACTAGCCCGCGGGGCAACGCCCGCGGGACTAAATCCTAGTATTAATATAAAAAGCAATAGTTAGGTCATAGTTTTAAGATAAAACGCAATCGTTAATAACAAATCTAACTAAACAAAGCAAATACAATGATAAGATAAAACTCATTAAAAATATTAGGAAATACGGTATATTATGTACTATTCTACTTCATAAAACGTAATTTGAATACAGTTTAAAAAGCAAAAATATATCAAATTACCATTATCAGAAATCTCTTTTCGTTTTCTACTAGTTTGTTCTTTCATTATTGATTTTTCGCTATTTTTCCTTATTGATCGATGTTTTTTCATCTGATGTTTTTTCTTCTTTGATGAATTAGGGTTTTGCGATATGGATTTCTTTTTAGTAACTCGAAGGTAAACTTTCAAATTATCTCTTGATGATGCCATGAACTTCAACGGAATTTGATTATCTCAAATTTCAATCTGTGTATGTTCTTTCAATCGAAGTGTAAAATGTAATGAACTTTTTTACGAAGCTTTCTGTGTATATTCATGAGTTGTTGGAATTTGACGATATTACCCTTGAAAACCCGGGCAGCGTGTTCAAGTGAGAGTTTTTTATTTGATTTTAATCTTAACCGTTAAGGCGTTAACTCTACAATTGGACGTACCAAATTACTTTCCATCATTCCTACTAAAATAAACTTCCTACCTACCCTCAAAATATATATAATGCAACATGGTATATTAAAAGGAAACAATTTTAAACAAAAAGATTTGGCGGACGGAATTTAGGGGAGAGGTAAAAAAGAATCCAAGAAAACGGCCAACCTGGAGTCCCGTGACAGCTAAGCACGGTACAATCAAATCAGCCTTCAGTACAACCAAACGTACCATCCGTACCACCACATTCATTAACCAACTCCCATTTTAGATCTAACTGATCGGTTTTTTAATTTTTAATATTTCAAAAACTAAAAACGGAATATTTCTTTATCCTCTGATATTCAAAACTGTAATAATCTAATCCTCAACGCTTCATTGCTACTTCTGTACAATCGCATTTCATTTTAAATTTTAAATTAATTAATTAATAATTCATCACATCTGCATCAAACCTTCTTCATTCTCCATGTATTTCCTCACCTCTTTCCTTATCATCTCTTGCATCAACGAAATAATATCCACACCAAACGACGTCGTATTAGCCTTCGCGTTTGCTTCTTCCTCACGAAGCTCGTAACCGTACGAACTCATTCCCGGTAGCGACAGCGTTAACGCCGTCGACGGCGGCGTTGCATGATCCGTTCCGACGATCGGAATCTGAACCGAACCGTTGTGGTTGTTGTTATTGTTGCCTGAATCGCACACGTCAGATCCAGACGGAGAGCCAGACATCGTAACCGTCACATCGTTCTCCGACCGCCGCGGCACACTCGCCGGCCTCTCATCTACGGCGTCAACCACCACAGCACACTTGCGCTTCAGCGTCGAGTTCCAGTGGTTTTTCACGGCGTTATCCGTACGGCCGTTAAGCAAGCGCGCGATAGTCGCCCAGCGGTTACCAAACCGCGCGTGCGCCTCCACGATAACCTTATCTTCCTCCGCCGTGAAGGAGCGGTGCTCCACCTCCGGCGAGAGCTGGTTGCACCACCGCAACCGGCAGGATTTGCCAGATCTACCTGGAATGGACTTGCTAATGAGCGTCCAGTTGCGTGCACCGTGTCGATCCACTAAGCGAGCTAAGAGTTCATCTTCCTCACTGCTCCATGGACCTTTGATCCGATCGGAAGAATCCATTGGTAAAAGGATGAACAGGAAGAGAATGGTGAGGGTTGGATTATATAGGGATGGTGGGTAACCGGAATAGGCGGTGGAAGTTTTGAACAGGTGAGAAGGCGTTATGGTTACGGGGGTTATGAAGTAGGCGGTTGAAGAAGGAGGGATACAGCTGTCAATTGACACGTGGCAGGATATTAGTGCGTGGGTTGAGTCACGAAAATCTCGCTTGTTTTGTAAACTTATCGGGGGGAAGTTAGACGCCTAACTTTCAACTTACTTGTTTTGACCCTAACGGTTTTGGAAGTTATTTTATTTTTCATTTTATTTTTTGCATTATATTTTCAAATTTAAATTTAAAATGCTTTTTTTATTATTTGAAACTTGTTTTTAAAAAAAAAAAAGTTTTAATGGTTTAAAAAGTTATGCATCATATACACTATATTGGCAAAACGATAACGTCGGAAGTTAAAGGTTTCTCACTTTTAGGTGTCATTATCTCATGACGATGATATTTGTAATTTGGAACATTCGTATTAGTGAAAAGGGTCGGTGTCAAAACGGTGTCCTTCCTTTAGAAGGTTAAGGGTTTTAGTCGTGCGATGAGCAATGAATGATGTAGAGTTAGGTAGATAAGATTGTTGTTTAAATGAAAACAAAAAAGTTGATACATAGTTGTACGTTAGTGAATTTTATATTGATATATGTCTTATTGTTTTCATATTTAAATATTGTTACTTAAACAATGAAACATGTTTATTTATATAACTATTGCATATGTTACCATATTTACGAGGATAATGATAAATTGCTTATCAAATCAAAACATGTTCTCTTAAGATATAAATATTCGAGATCAAATTATGTCATGTTCAACCTTCATATATGATTCATTGTTACAATAAAAACTCAACCATAAAATCGTAAAACAATGTGTAACTGACCGATGTTGTCGACCATCCAGTTTGGCCGTTATAGTTTACCATTTATTAAAATTATACTTTACAATACGATTTAAAATATTTTGTTAAAACAAATTCCGTCACACCATTAACCATCCTTAATTAACTCATAAAAATAAATTTATGAAAGATGTACATATTTAACTATTACAATATTAAATAAATCACAAGCATGTCAAATAATTCAAACAACACATTTTGTTGTTTTATATTTTGAAACAACATATTATTTGGTTTTTGTTTTTGTTTTTGTTTTTGAAGTTTAGAATAAGACAAGTGAGGATAAAAACTAAAAGAGAAAATGAAAAAAAGGGGAGGATAAGCATTGAAGATATTGACTATAGAGGGAGGCCAGGCTGGAAGGCACTCATGTTGATGAGGTGGAAGAAAACGACAAATAAATGGTCGCAGGGATTATTACTGACACTCTGGCACCTCCAGCTGTATGGCTAACTACCCTTTTCCTCACCCGGTTACCGGTCACTCTCCCTCCCTTTAACTTTTAGTTTTGTTTTCTTTTGTTTTATCCCATCAATTAAATGTGGTGTGGCGTTTTTTTGCTATCCAACATCTTATTTCAAAATTATAAATAACACTTTGTTCCCTTTTTATTTTAAATTATTATCATTTTGTTGGGGGACAAAGCACGGTCCTTCCAACCGTCGGAGTGATCCCACTCCGAGAGCCGCTATCCGACCAAGCTAGCTCCGCGGTAAATTCCCCTTGCCGAGTTCTTACCCTGGGCGACATATGCCACTCCCAAGACTCGAACCTGGTACCTCTAGGAAGAGGTGGGTGTCGGTGGCCAACTGGGCTACCCCAGTTGGTTATTATTATCATTTTGTTTGGTATTATTATATATTATATTATATTATTATATTATATTATATTATATTATATTATACATATGAATTGAAACTGCTGATGAACAGTAGTTTCTTTTATAATATAATAACTTTTTTTGCCCATTAACATTAACATTTCTTTAATCTTAGATCTACAAATTTAACCTGAGCTCTTCACCCATAATTCTTTTCCCCTCCCCTCTTTCTAACCACCTAATCACCACTGTTTCCAAATATGATATCTGAGCATCACCACTAAAAAATGTTTCTAGATCTTGATTTTGAACAAGATAATGGTTGCAAAGTAGAGAGAGGGTGTGGTAGTTAATGGCAACGATGGTGTGAAGATGAAGATCAGAGGGGTTAGATGACGGCGGTTGTGGTGGTGGGTTTTGCTGAGCAAAGAGGGGCGAAATAAGGGTTTCGGTCGGCACAGCTTCACCGGTGCCGGAGATTGGGACGTGGGTATGTTTGCGGTGGGGAATGGAGTGGTTTGGCGGTGGTTAAAGTTTCCAGGCGCATAGATAGAGACAAGATTAGCGAGAGGGAGAGAGAGATAGAGAAAGACTGGAGATGCAGAGGTTAGAGGATTTTAGTTCATGCACATGGTTTTAGAAAATGGTTTCAGATACAACGTTTTAGATGTTTTTAACTTGCTATAGGCATTTAATTGTTTTTTATTCTTTACACGGTATTAACAAACCATAATATCTATCGACTTTGTATATTATTTTTTACATGAACTTTTTATCAGCAAAATCTCTATAAGAACATCTAGCAAGCAACTGGGAATTTATTTACATGAACTACATCACAACTTGATACATTTAAAACTTGGATTTAAGATCACATTTCAATTAATTAGCCATAATAAAAAAAAGTGTCGCAACTTTCCTTGCCAAACATATTACTTTTTGTTTACAAAATAAACATATGATATTTTGGAAAACAAGTGTGTATTATTAACTAAAAAGAATACGAAAAAAATTAATATTTTACTTTTTTTGTGAGATTATTAAAAACGCTAATAACATTCATTCAAGTATATCTATAGACTATATTTTAAGAAGTTACTGATTTAAGATGTTTAGCTCACCGTCTTGTCACAAACCAAACCAACTCTGACTAAACAACATCGGTAGCGATATCGATGCTATCAAAATCATTATTGATATTTGTTTTAGGGTCTTCGGTCTATGTACAACGATTGCTATAACGAGTGTCGGTATACCAATACTGTAATAAACTTATTTTTTTATTATTTTAATTAATTTAAACATATTTTTTCCATATAACTTATAAGATATGATCAAAGTACCAATTATTAAACAGGAAACCATAAAAGTGAATGTATACAGGTACCGACGTTGTTCGGTGCGGTAAGGTGGCGATACAATCAGGTTATCGAAAGCAAAAAAAATAAAAATAACTGCCGGTACCAATACAGATGTTGTTCAATCAGTTTCGATTGGATTTGGTACGATAGCGGAACAATATCTGTTTAAAAAAATTATTTATCATAATGTTAAAATAAAAGAAAACATGAATTGAAAAAATGAACCGAACCGATATCAATTGAACAACATAGGTACCGTAGCGATATGTGTTTTTTTTTTTTCGATCGATGCAGTGTTTTCTCTTTCAATTCTATAGCGAGTACATGTACCATAACAAACCAAATTGATACCGACTTAATCCCCGCCGCTAGGGCTGTAAACGAACCGAACGAACACAAACAAGACCATGTTCGTGTTCGTTAAGGAAATTTACATGTTCACGAACTGTTCACGAAACCATACCGAACATAAGTTTATGTTCGTATTCATTCGTTAAGGAAATTTAGTTGTTCACGAAAAGTTCGAGAACACTGGTCTCGAACACAAACGAACGGAAGCAAATAAAAAGGAACACAAACGAACATCTAACTTGAAAAAAAAATATAAAACATTGTTATGCTTAAACATTGGATAGAAGTAATTAAATAAAACCATCAAATAATAAATCAAAACACAAGAAGTCTACTACCCTACCAACGATGAATCAAGTTTAACTAACTTAGACATAATTATCCCCAAAAATGTCTTACAAAATCCAAATTTTAGCTAACTTAGAAAAAATAGGGTTTCAAGTTTTCAATACGTTTTGATATAAAAGGTTTATTATTTATGGTTTTTTTAATATAATCAAACGAACACGAATGAACTTAAACGAACGTAACCGAACATATTACCGAACAGTATCGAACGCAGTCGAACGAACGAGACATGTGTTCGTGTTCGTTCGTTAAGCTAATCGAACGAACATAAACGAATTTCCCGCCAAACAGTTCACGAAGTGTTCTCTGAACATTCGGTTCGTTTACAGCCCTACCCGCCGCGAAGCGCGGGGAATATCACTAGTATTTATTAAACTTAACTCTTCATGAATAGTAATATAATATTTAAATATACATATTATTATAGTTTTTAAATCTTTAATATTTTGTTTTTATAATGTCATATATATAATAAGTTTAATGTCACATAAGATTACGTATAAGAGCTTTATAATAATATTATTATTTAGAGTTAACTAGAATTACGACTCGCCGTAATGCGGCGGAGATTCTTTAGTTATAACTAAGTCGATTTAAGACGCGCACGTTATGTTGAACCTGTCAAACGGGAAAAAATAGACAATGTAAAAACGTTCACCCACACACGCACGCTGCGTCGTGTTAACTCGTAAAATTTAGAACGAAACGTAAAAATGTTAAACTAAAGACGCACGTTCCGATGTGTTAATTTAGAACGAAGCATAAAGCGAAAAATTTGCGGAAAACAAAAACTATAAAGGACCAATGCTGAAAGTAAAAAAAAAGTTGTGAGTATAGATTGCAAAAGATAAAAAGTTTTGTGTTAAAAATAAAAAAAAACAAATAGGTTTTGGTTAAACGTAATTCATGAAATACTTTTGGGTTAAAAGTAAAAAAATCATTTTTTTAAAACCCCCAAAAGCCAAGGTTTTAACAACCATATGCATAACCATTTTTTGTTTGAAAAACCCCCAAAGCCAAGATTACCACACATAGGTAAAAAAAAAAATCAAAGTGGTTAAATTGCAAAATATGGAAACTTTTGAATTAGAAGTGAAAAATCAAATTAATCAAAGGGGTTAAATTGTATAAGATAGAAACTTTTGAATTAGAAGTGAAAAATCAAATTAATCAAAAAAGTTAAATTACCAAAGATTAAAACTTTAAACTTAAATGGTCAAAGATTAAAACTTTAGGGTTAAAAAGGAAACAAAGATTAAACTTTAAACTTAAATTGTTAAAGAATAAAACTTTAGGGTTAAAAAGAAAAATTCTAGTTTTTTTTTTTGTTTTTTGAAAAACTCCCTAAGCACATGTTACAACACATGTATGCATATTCAACTTGCTTATTTAGAGGTTAATGATTACCCGGATAGTCCCTGTGGTTTGTCGTTTTTCACATTTAGTCCCCAACTTTTCAAAATAGCATGTTTGGTCCCTGTGGTTTACTTGTTACTTAGTCCCTATACTGAATGGGTGTTAGTTTGTTCAGTTAAATTACTTTGAAATGACCAAATTGCCCTTTCTTATTAAAACATTAAAAAAATTCAAATAAATCATTTAAATATGTTGCAGGCCCCACCATTATTTAAAATTAAAAAAAGTCCCCCCACCTATCCATGTGCTTCTCCGGTGATCTTTAACACCGGCCACCACCATCACCTTTCTTTCCGGCCACTGCACGTTGACGACGACCACACTGATAAGATCACAAAAAAAACATGAGCTTAAAATGAAACATGTCAAAAGCTTCTAAACGCGAGAAAGTGTATTTTGTAGTGCATAGGCTAAGAAGTTCTTGCCATTCTCTGGAAAATTACCATCAGTCCTTGAAGGCAAGGAACCAACTTGTTTTGAGAAAACAAGAAACACACCAATAGACAACGTATGAGACAAAACACATCTTGGTTCTAAGAAAACAGGTTCCCTGCGACGTTGATGTTCCCTGTAGTCACCGGAAAACGGGTTGATGATGACAACCGACACTTGGTTTCAGGGTTGCCGGAGGTCGGGGTAGGGTGACAACTGTCACGGCCCCTGACCCGGTTTGACCCGTCTCAAGAGCCGTGGGACAGAAAATCCCGTGGTATTTATTTAATTGAGTTGACAGCAGAAGTTTTCTTCAGGATCTTTTTAAAACTGCAATTTCCCGATTATTTTATTTCAAAATTTGGGATAAACCCCGATAGTTTACAATCATACGATTTCACTGAGAAATCTTTATTTTTCAAAACATGTTTCTTTATTTTATACTGAGCCACTTCCTTAAGCTATGTAGTGCTTCGCGGCACTTTTCCTGGATCATAACAGATCACCTGAAACATGTTTGAAAAAGGTTTTGTCAGTGGGAAATACTGGTGAATCATTCTTTTTACTAAAACGACTCGTTTGTTATAATTTACAGTATTAAGAGTGATTACAATGTTTCCATATATCAACCAACTACCCACAGTATTTGTCACTCGACATTCATTGGTAACCTCAGAGTCCAATGGTGTCTGTGACTATGGTCATATCACCCTTTGGCTACCCCGTTGTCCAATGGTGACGGTTATCAAGTAATGTATACAAAACTCCACATACCGGCTGTAATTTGGTGATTACAAAGACTTAATCCCTGTAATTGTAACTTTGAAAATAAACATGCTTTTGAAATCAAATTTGATAAAAAGAGAATGACTCACTTTGCAGATTTATATGAGCAGAGCTTAGCCTACTGATAAGCTTGTTTAACCTAATTCAAATAACAATGCATGCGAACTAGGTTAGTAACTAATACAGCATTTACGATAACTCACGAGATTAAACCTTCACAACGAATGACAAAGCGCGATACTTAAACATCCATCGAATTCACGACGAATGACAAAGCATAACCCTAATGTGGGCAGCACTTAAACATCCATTGGATAGTTTTAATCGATCAGACATTGAATCGTAGTAGCGATCGAGTTATTACCCTGTTATTGCAGCAAAGGTTCGAGACAGTGTGTGTTTTGAAAGAAACAACGTATAAGTAGTTGTACGTAACGAATTTTAACGTCGTAACATGCAAACAATTCAAGTCCCAAGCCCCTGTATTTATAGTCCAATTTGGTACCTCCCGCGTGTCGCGACAGGATCACCTGCACCTGTCGCGTGTCGCGGGGGAAGCCAAAGTAGGCTAGGCCTGCTTGATTACCAGCCTAGGCCTGCTGAGTCGACGTTTCGTGAAAATTCAATTTCGACAGCAAATTATAAGGATAATCGTTAATAGGGAATACCCCCCGAGAGTTTTATGGGCCCTGATACTGATTTTAATTGTTCTGAAAACTTTAGGGTTTATGCAGAATTACTTGGGGGTTTCAATTAGGGTTTTCTATTGGATAAAATAATATAATAAATAGGACTTTTGATGAGAGTTGTTACATCCTCCCTACCTTAATAAAAATCTCGTCCTCGAGATTTACTGGAATAAATGAGGATATTTTCGATTAATTTCTGATTCTAGCTCCCAAGTGTATTCAGGTCCTCTCTTTGAATCCCACTTGACTTTGACTAGCACTAGTCCTTTGTGCTTGAGAAACTTGATCTTTCGGTCTTCTATTTGAAGCGGTTTCTCTATGAATTTTAACTTTTCATTTACCTCTATGTCTTGAAGAGGTACTACCAGGGATTCGTCAGATAGACATTTCTTTAGATTGGATACATGAAATACATCATGTACTCCAGCTAACTCTTCTGGTAGTTGTAAACGATAAGCAACTGGTCCTATACGTTGGATCACTGAAAATGGTCCTACGTATCTTGGACTTAGCTTTCCTTTCTTACCGAACCGAACTACTCCTTTCCAAGGAGAAACTTTCAATAGTACCTTGTCTCCTATTTGGAATTCTAACGGCTTACGCCGATTGTCTGCATAACTCTTCTGGCGATCGCGAGCCATCTTCAGTCTTTCTTTGATTTGAGTGATCTTGTCGGTAGTCTCTTGCACAATTTCAGGACCTGACAATTGACTTTCTCCTATTTCTGCCCAACAAACTGGAGTTCTGCACTTTCGTCCGTACAATGCTTCAAATGGGGCAGCTTCAATGCTTGAATGATAACTATTGTTATAGGAGAATTCAATCAAAGGTAAGTGATCGTCCCAATTTCCACCAAAATCTATCACACATGACCTAAGCATATCTTCCAGAGTTTGGATTGTCCGTTCACTTTGTCTGTCTGTTTGAGGATGATATGCAGTGCTTAGATTTAATCGAGTTCCCATTGCTTCTTGAAAACTTTTCCAAAAATGGGAAGTGAAACGACTATCCCTATCCGATACAATGGAGAGTGGAACTCCATGTAAGGACACTACTTCATCTACATACAACTTTGCCAATCTTTCCATGCTAAATGTTTCTTTCATAGGTAGAAAGTGAGCTGATTTGGTTAATAGATCCACAATTACCCAAATCGCATCATTACCTTTTCTGGTTTTGGGTAACTTAGTAACAAAATCCATTGTTATGAGTTCCCATTTCCATACAGGCATTTCTAATTGTTGTAGTAGACCTGAAGGTTTCTGGTGTTTGGCCTTTACTTGTGAACAAGTAAGACATTTAGAAACATATCGAGCTATGTCCTTTTTCATTCCTATCCACCAAAAGTTATTTCTTAAATCTTGGTACATTTTATTGTTTCCAGGGTGCATGGTATACCTAGATTTATGGGCTTCTTCTAAAATCTTATTTCTTAATTCTCCCTGCTTAGGTACCCAAATTCTGCTTTTGTGGAATCTTCAAATTCCATCAGCTCCTTGCTCTAATTCTTTTATTCGTCCTTTCATTCCTTCAGTATCATCCTTGATTGTTGTAGCTTGAACATTCTTCAATTGTTCCATTAAATCTAATTGTAGATTTAATCTGAGAGCACGAACTCGCTTTTGCTTTTCATGATACTTACGACTTAAGGCATCCGCAACTACATTTTCCTTTCCTTCGTGATACTGAATATCACAGTCGTAGTCACTTAGGATTTCCATCCATCTCCTTTGCCTCATGTTTAATTCTTTTTGCCCAAATATATATCTTAAACTTTTGTGATCCGTATAGACAGTAAACTTACTTCCATACAGATAATGCCTCCAAATCTTAAGGGCAAAAATTATGGCTCCTAATTCTAAATCATGAGTTGTATAGTTTTCCCCGTGCTTTTTCAATTGTCTTGAAGCATACGCAATTACCTTCTTGCGTTGCATTAGCACACATCCTAATCCTAGTTTTGAAGCATCACAGTATACTTCAAAATCTTCAGTCCCTTCTGGTAAAGCTAGGATTGGGGCATTTGTTAACTTTTGTTTTAGAATCCTAAAAGCTTCTTCTTGCTTAGGTCCCCATTCAAACTTAACTGCTTTACAGGTTAGCTTAGTTAATGGTACAACTATCTTGGAAAAATCCTTAATAAACCGTCTATAGTATCCGGCTAAACCTATAAAACTTCTAATTTCCATTGCGGATTGTGGAACCTTCCATTTGGTAATTGCCTCTATCTTAGTAGGATCTACATGAATGCCTTCGTGATTCATCATGTGACCTAGGAATTGCACTTCTTGTAGCCAAAATTCACACTTCGAGAATTTGGCGTAAAGCTTTTCTTTTCTTAACAAAGTTAAGAGTGCATGCAAGTGCTGACAATGTTCGTCCTGGTTTTTGGAATAAATAAGTATATCGTCGATAAAAACAATTACAAATTTATCCAAGTACGGTTTACAGATTCTATTCATCATGTCCATAAATGCTGCAGGTGCATTTGTTAATCCGAAGGGCATGACTGTAAACTCGAAATGACCATACCTAGTTCTGAAAGCAGTTTTAGGTATGTATTCTTCTTGTACCTTCAATTGATGATATCCGGAGCGTAAGTCAATCTTAGAAAAATATCTAGCTCCTTGAAGTTGATCGAAAAGATCATCAATCCTAGGTAATGGGTATCGATTCTTAATTGTAACCTTATTCAATTCTCTATAATCAATACACATTCTCATCGAACCATCCTTCTTCTTTACAAACAACACTGGTGCTCCCCACGGGGATGAACTAGGTTGTACGAAACCTTTACTTAGTAATTCATCTAATTGCTTTTTCAGTTCTAACATTTCTGTGGGTGCTAACCGATAAGGTGTCTTGGCTATCGATGTAGTTCCTGGAATTAGATGAATTCTAAATTCTACTTCCCTATCTGGTGGTAATCCTGGTAACTCTTCTGGGAATACATCTGGGTATTCTGAGACTACAGGAATCTCCTTAAGTTCTTTACCCTTAGTACTAATGATTACTGAAATCATATATACTATTCCTTGTTTTCGTTCATAACTAGCAACTTTCATTACTGAAATAAACTTCATGAGTTTACGTGGTTTATCTCCTGTAATCATGATTACTTCCCCAGTAGGTGCCTGAAATTCTATAGAATTTTTATCACAAAGGATTCGAGCACAACATCGAACCCAACTAAATTCATTGGCAACAGGTTCGCATGAAATTTACAACCTGAAAGTTCTATATGTTCTTTTTGCAAAACCTTATCTATACTAACTGAATTCCCATCTGCCGTTTCGACTGTAAAAATTTGCCTAAGGTTGGTTAAGGGTAAATTAAGAGCTTGGCAGAATGAAGTATTGATAAAACTTTGGTTTGCACCAGAGTCAAATAATACTTTTGCATACACGTTGTGAACTAAGAACGTACCGGCTATCACATCTGGAATGAGTTCTGCTTCTTGAGTGGTCAGCTGGAATGCTCTGACATTCTTTTTAGTAGCTCCGTCGGCCGTCTTGGCTTTGTTGTCTGCTGGTTTGACCAATTTAGGACATTCTGTTTTGAAATGTCCTGCTTCGCCACAGTTAAAGCAGATTCTTGTTTTCTTTCTGCAGTCTTCTTCGCGATGGCCTGCGACTTTGCAAAAGTGGCAGGTTACATTACATCTCCCATATGTTTCTTTCTGCAATTCCTGCAGAACGGCGAAGTTGAAGATTGCCCTGTTCCTCTTCTCTTGAAGCTACTATTATTACCCGTACGAAATCCTTGGGTAATTTTCTGAGGCAATTCCTTTTTCCTATTTTCATCTCTTGTGCGTACCAGCTCGTCAGTTAGGGTGTTAGCTAGTTCTACCGCATCGTCAATAGTGCGAGGTCTCGCAGCTTTAACAATATTACGGATTTCGCCAATTAGTCCCCAAATATAGCGAGAAATGAGTACCGATTCTGGCGAAGCCAGTGTTGGTACCACTCTAGCATATTTGAAGAATGTCGAAGTATATCCTCAACAATCTACACCTATCATTCGATGATTTAGGAAATTATTTGCCATTTGATCTTTTTTCATATTCGGGACAGAATTTTCTTTCTACAAGACTCTTAAATTCTTCCCAGTTCATGGCATAAGCCACATTTCTTCTTTTGGCTTGAAGTACCGTGTTCCACCATTCTAGCGCCCTTCTTTGAAAAGATTTGATGCGTACATAACCTTGTCGTCCTTGGCACATTTACTTATTGTAATCACTGCCTCGGTTTTCTCTAACCAATGCAGTGCCGCAGTCGCTCCTTCATTGCCTGCAAATTCAGCGGGTTTACAAGCAAGAAATTCTTTATAAGTTCAACCAGGTGTTGCAGCTTTCATTTTCTTAGGGAGCGGAGCCTGCCGTGAATCGTCATCGTGATGATTACCGCCTCCGTTTATGCTATTACTGAAGTTATCTTCAGAGATACGTTTGCTAGAAATGATTTGTTGGGGTTCAACAGGTTTCTGGGCAGCAGCAAGTATTGCAGGAATAGCATTGGCTATTCCTTGAGCAACGATATTTTCTATATCCTGCCTAGTCATAAATTGATCCTCCGGATGTTGCTCAGATTGATTAACCTCGTTTACTGGTTCATTATTAGCGTTTTCCATCTGGTAATTAATATATGTAATTTATTAGTATAAAATAAATAACAATTATACACAAAACAATCATACACATTTCACAACACATATATAGCCAAAACTATCGATTTCTCGATTCCCATTTTTATATGTTATATATTATGCATCATTACACACCTTTATCTTACAAAGTTTTATTTTAGGTTATTTTACAAGATTATATTTTTCTATTTATTATACAACCACATTTTCATAACCCAACTATCCCTCGTTAATTAGTATTTCAATAACGATGTTCCCTCTCGTCGTATTTCCAGGAGATCTGTTCTCCTACCTCCCTGATCCTATTTCCTGCATCCACCAACTCCTCACCAAAGTGGCGGAGTTCAGCTAGGTTTTCATTGCTCATTGGTGGGTTTGGTATAGGTTCCCGGTCGAACTAAGGGAGAAAGGAATAAGGACTGTTGAGCAGGTTTTGGAACTGCCAATCATTGGTCCACCACTCATCCATTCCTAGAGGTTGGGTGTGGATTATAGGTTCTGGGATTGCTGGTTCCAAGTTCATTGGTAATTGGGTTTCAGCAGGATAAGGGTAGAGATTATTATTGATAGGCCTGACGACATCACAACTCGCCAATGCACGATCCAATTCCTCCTGAAATGGTAACTCCTCAATTTGTCTAGAGCTTTCCCCAATTTCTATCTTGGTTTGCCTAGAACCTTCCCCAAACTCCATTTCCATTTGCCTAAAATTTTCCCCAAACTGCATTTCCATCTGCCTAGAACCTTCCCTGACTTCAATCCCCTTCCCTTTGTCTAAGGGATTTTCTATTTTAGGAATCTTCCTAGTTGCGGGTTTCCTCCTGCGCACACGCCTCCATCCCACAAATCTTCTCCTTTTCTTAGGCTTGGGTTTCTCCGGAGGTGGAGCGTTGAATTCCATAGGTTCTTCTATATCAGGTATATAACCAGAAAATTTTCTGGAAACCTCTATTTTTACTGGATAGAGATTTAAATTCTGAAGGGCTTCAGACAAGTCATTCATGCTGTTTAGCATATATGCAAAATACAAAAAAAATGCTAAGTTAAAATTTTATAACAATTTTTTATCAATAACCTTTAAATATTATTGTATACCATGTGACTGATTTAATATAAAGACAACTGAAAATTAAAACACACCAGGGTTTACTGTAAACTTATTTATTTTACTAGATAAGGTTTCTGGCTTGTAGGTAATAAGGGTGCTAAAACTTGAGTCAGAGTATTTAAAGATTTGCATTTACTGCTACAGTGGCTAGCATATAGAGATCTGCCCATTTTTCATCTAACTTGTCTTCCCATGGTGGGTTACTGCCTAGTTCTTGGGTTTTCTGATTAACTTTCTTTTCTTTTGGTTGTGATTTCTTTATTTTCTCCTGACTTTTCCTAATAATCAAACATCTTTTATTAGGAGAAAGTGGTTCTTCATATTGTGCCTTTCGGACAAATATTCCTTCTTCAGGATTTGCATAATGTTTTGAGGAATTTGTTTGGGATGAACTTCCCTTCTCGTTTGATGACCTATCTAATTTAAGATATATGTTTGAAAGCTTTTGCTTACCCATACTGTACACAAATATTCAAATAATAAAACACATAATCACAAAATAGCAATCAGTAAAATTAAATATTTTCTAAATACTTAATTGGCTTAAATCAGTGGCTCTGATACCACCTTTTTCTGTGACGGCCCCCGACCCGGTTTGACCCGTCTCAGGAGCCGTGGGACAGAAAATCCCGTGGTATTTATTTAATTGAGTTGACAGCGGAAGTTTTCTTCAGGATCTTTTTAAAACTGCAATTTCCCGATTATTTTATTTCACAATTTGGGATAAAACCCGATAGTTTACAATCATACGATTTCACAGAGAAATCTTTATTTTTCAAAACATGTTTCTTTATTTTATACTGAGCCACTTCCTTAAGCTTTGTAGTGCTTCGCGGCACTTTTCCTGGATCATAACAGATCACCTGAAATATGTTTGAAAAAGGTTTTGTCAGTGGGAAATTGTAACACCCCGAAAATATAAAACTTTATATTAGAATTATAAAGTATACATAAACGAGAATTTACTAACTAGGAATTTTAACCTAGTTAGTTATAAGTCTAGAAATAACTTATAATATGGTTAAAAGCAACCAAACTATATGTTGAACAAAGTGGAGGGGCCTAAGTTGTTAAAATTGAAACTTAATTTGATAAAACAAATAAAAAACAAACCAAACACCCCAAAAGAGGTGTCTGGTCGATCAGAAGCAGGAGGAGGTCGACCCCTATGCTCCAAACCCTAAAAATTCACTAAAACTCTCAAATTGGAGGTGCAAATCTGGTCCAAAACGAAATCCGAGCTTAGAATTGTGATCCTCATCGCAAGAGGATTATAAGGTATGTAAAACTTGATGAGAATTCTCTACTTGAAATTCTCATGAATTTAGGAAATCTAAAATTTAATGATGCATGTTTGTTACTTGGGTAGATTAGAAAAGATAAAGTGTCTAGGAGCAAAACCTAGACAACAATATGTGAAATCATGATAAAATTCTGAAAATTTCATAAACACAATGAAGGTGATTCATGGGTTTTGTGAGATAATGATAAACACTAGGATGATAGTGGTTGTTCTAGTAATGTTTGACATGTATGAAGTGATTTCAGAATTTTAGAAGATAAAGTTCATGTAAAATGGTTGATTGATGAAAAATTAAGGCTATATGATAAGTTGAGAACTTGATAATATATAGTGTAAATTTCTGCCCTTAAAGTGTTCGCATAAATGCCTCAAAGAAGGCTTAAATCTGAAAATTTAAGTTAAACCGCATAATTTTGATGTTTAGGCAAAATATGCGAATTGTGAATTGAAAAGAGTTCTAAACGTGTTATGGTTGAACTCAATAGGAAAGGATACCGGAGCTTCAAGCGGACAAGCCGGTGGCGACTTGCGTTTGAAGGGCGTGCACTAAAGGTATGTAACTTGACCCGTTACATTCGATGAATTGTTGTTAAACTATGTGTTGTTGATAAAAAAAAATTGTGTTGGTTATAGCTATCATGTACGTTACTTAAATCCTTAGGTTAAGAATTGGTTTGTAGTCGTTTGGTAGTCATCAAAATGGAGGATTTTCCGTAGATGGACCAAACGGGTCAAATAATGATACTTTGTAGTATTAATATGGTAAGTAGAAGGAGGTGGCGGAAATGGTCACAAGAGCACGAAGCCATAGGTTTGGTAATGAAGTGTCGGTGATAATAAGCCCCCAGAAGTTGGGTAATAAGCGCCTTAGGTTTACTAGTTAAATGGTAGTAAAATGGCTAAGTTAGAATGGGTCGAATAATTTCATATGGACATATAGTCTTTCGGTCCGTAAACAAATTTTTCGGTATGAAATTTGTAATAGGCATGTCGGTAATGAATTTACAGACGCATAGGAAAAAGAATCACCTAAAACGGACTTACGAGTCAAAAGTTATGGCCATTTTAAGTTGGAAATAGATTAAACCTTGAGCTGGGAATGTACAGCAACAACTGAAACACGAGTTTGTGAAAACAAGGGCTAGGCATGACGCCTAGGCCCTTGGCGTCACGCGACGCCCCCCCTTCCGGAAAATTTTATTTTTTTCTTGTATGTTGATCCATGGAACTTGTTTAAATGCATTGTAGCATTATCAAAACTAACTTTTGTTGTGGTTTTGATCTTAGGTGATGTTGGAAACTAACCGGAAGATGATCGAGCAAGCTTTTGAAGAACCGAACACTATTTACAAGCTTCCGCAATGTTTTAATCTTTAATAGACTATGTTTATGGGTTGTAAACAAATTGTTAAACAATTTTTGAATGTTCTAATTTAGTCGTTAGTTGACTAAGGTTTATGCTACTTATGAAAGTTATGTTAATTTGGTATCTTTTATTCTAAAAATGACATGAATTATTATTAAATTCAAGTAAAATTAGACGGGTGTTACAAGTTGGTAATCAGAGCTTAAGGTTGTCAACAAAGTGTTCGGTTCAAGCTTGATCAATCATCCGGTAAGAATTAACTTATTATGCTAATAAATTAGGTCTTATGTAAGAAATGAGAAATGAATTGAGATGCATGGGAAGAGTGTGTTAACACACTCAAACCCGAAAAGTGCATTAAATGTGAACGGTTAAAGCAAGTTAGGAACTTGGCTAAACCGAAACAAATGAAGCAATGTTATAAATGAAATGTTTAACGTTTAAATGTAAACATTTCAGTTTCAAGATGTCTGATGGGAATGATGATAATCCGGTGCAAACAAGTACCGAACAAATGAAAGAGATAATTGCCGAAGAGGTAGGGAAGGCAATTGAAGGAAGTCTATCCGGGTTTATAGACAAAATTCAAAGCACGGTGTTGTCGCTTGTCGAAGAGCGAGTTAAAAGGTTGGAGGATATTGTCAACCTTATGAAGGAGAAAACGGGAGAACGTAAAGGATGTTCATACAAGGAATTCATGGCGTGTAAACCGCCAATCTATAACGGGGAGGTTGACCCGATAATTTGCCAAATATGGATAAGTGATGTCGAAGGGGTGTTTGAACGGACCCATTGTGAAGAAGGCGACTTTGTTGCTTACGGAACGGGTCAATTGAGGGGCCAAACCAAGGATTGGTGGGACAATAAAAAGAAGGAAATAGGAGCCGAAGCGGCAAGGGTCATGACTTGGGAGGAGTTTAAGGTGCCGTTCCTTAAACACCACAGTCCCAAAGCAGTTATCAATAGGATCAAAGAAGAATTCATCTAGCTAAGACAAAAGGGTGAAACAATTGATAAGATCACGGGCATCTTCATGGATAAGCTGAGATTCTGTGATGAGTTAGTCACCACTGAAGAGCAAAAGATATACTACTATTACAACATGTTGAGTGCCGAGTACTGTGAGTTTATGACTCCGTCAAAGTACGAAACCCTCACGGAGATTATCAACACCGCCCGAGAGCGGGAAATCGAGCTAAAGAAACAAGTAGAAAGGGGCGAACGAAGGGCACAGGATGTGAATCCAAGCCCTACAAAGAAAGCTAGAACTGCTGAATCAGGGAAGAAGGTGGAGGCTAAAGGCGGGTCGCCAAGTTGTAAAGTATATGGAAAAGGGCACAAGGGTGAGTGCCGCTTCAAAGACAAGCCGTGTCCGGTATGTGGGAAGACGGGGCACTCTGCATCACTATGTCCCAGAAAAGTTTCCGTTTGTTACAAGTGTTATCAACCCGGTCACAAGAAGTCTGAATGCCCCGAGTTGGTGGGAAAGAGAGACACAAAAGAGTCTCCAACAGAAGCTCCCAAAGCGAAGGCTAGGTCCTTCCAACTTACCGCGGCTGAAGCGAAAACAGAACCCGATGTGGTCTCAGGTATATTCACAATTAACTCAATTCCAGCACGTGTATTGTTTGATACGGGTGCGAATAAATCCTTCATTTCGCATGGATTTATTCGACATCCTTCATTTGTATTGACGAAATTATCTGTGCCCTTAGAAGTTGAAATAGGGGACAACAAAAGTTTTATAGTTTGTGATATTTGTCGAGGCTGCAAATTAAGCATCGACGATGAGGAATACTTGATAGACCTAATCCCGATGTCAATGGGGGAATTTCAAGTAGTCGTTGGGATGGATTGGCTATCTCAGCACCATGCAAAGGTCGTGTGTTTTCGTAAAGAGATAAAACTAACATCTCCGAGCGGGAACACGTCACCATCTATGGCAAAAAAGGAGGTAATCCCATAGTATGCTCAATGTTGAAAGCTCACAAGCTTATGAAGCGAGGATGCAAGGCATTCATGATATACGCAAATGAGCCCGAGAAAGAATCACGAAAGATTGAAGATGTACCGGTAGTACGAGACTATGAAGATGTGTTTCCGGAGGATTTACCGGGGATACCGCCTGAACGGGAAGTAGAGTTCGGAATCGAATTGATTCCGGGCGCAAAACCCGTAGCAAAAGCACCATACCGACTCGCACCGTCGGAATTACAAGAGTTGATGTCCCAGATTCAAGACCTGCTTGACAAAGGATTCATAAGGCCGAGTGTGTCTCCTTGGGGCGCACCGGTACTGTTCGTGAAAAAGAAAGATGGAAGCATGCGGATGTGTATAGATTACCGGGAGTTAAACAAACTCACGGTAAAGAACCGATACCCGCTTCCGAGGATAGATGATTTATTTGACCAACTACAAGGTGCAAACTGGTTTTCGAAAATTGACCTTAGATCGGGGTATCACCAATTAAAGGTGAAGGAGGAAGATGTGCCGAAGACGGCTTTCCGCACGAGATACGGACATTACGAATTCCTCGTGATGTCATTTGGGCTAACAAATGTACCCGCGGCTTTCATGGACCTCATGAACCGGGTTTGCAAGCCAATGTTGGATAAGTCGGTCATCGTGTTTATCGATGATATTTTGGTGTATTCGAAAAGCGAAGCTGAACATGCACACCACTTACAAGAAGTGTTAGAGACCCTTAGACGAGAAAGGCTGTATGCGAAATTTTCTAAGTGTGCCCTTTGGTTACGAGAGGTACAATTTCTGGGCCACATCATAAGTGCCGACGGAGTATTGGTGGATCCGTCAAAGATCGAGGCCGTATCAAAATGAAATCCCCAGAAGAACCCTTCGGAAATTAGAAGCTTTTTGGGGCTCGCGGGATACTATAGGAGATTCATTCAAGATTTCTCCAAGATTGCGTCACCGCTAACAAAGCTAACCCGGAAGGAAGAAAAGTTCATTTGGGGTGTCGACCAAGAAAGAGCGTTTCAAACGCTAAAAGAGAAGTTAACACAAGCTCCGATACTGACATTGCCGGACGGGGTTGAAGATTTGGTGGTTTATTCGGATGCTTCACTATCGGGGCTCGGATGCGTTTTGATACAACGGGGCAAGGTGAAAGCTTATGCCTCGAGGCAATTGAAGATACACGAGAAGAAATATCCCACGCACGATCTTGAGTTGGCTGCGGTGGTATTTGCCTTAAAAATATGGAGGCACTACTTATATGGGGTAAAGTGCACCATATTCACCGATCACAAGAGCTTAAAATACTTCTTCGGTCAGAAGGAATTAAATATGCGACAAAGGCGATGGTTAGAAACGGTGAAAGATTTCGACTGTGAAATACACTATCACCCCGGAAAGGCAAATGTGGTGGCGGATGCTCTGAGCAGAAAAGCGGACTATGTCCCAATACGAGTAAGGTCGATGCAACTCGTGGTAACCTCGGGTATACTTGAACGTATTCGAGACGCGCAATTAGAAGCAGTGAAAGAGGAGAATTGGAAGAAAGAAAGAATAATCGGTCAGTTGAAAGATTTGTCGGATGGGAATAACGGGTTGAAGACTCGATCCGGAAGGATATGGGTTCCAAATACTTGTGGAGTGAAGGCGCTTCTACTTGATGAAGCTCATAAATCCCGATATTCAATTCATCCGGGTGCGATCAAGATGTACAATGATCTAAAGCAAAACTATTGGTGGCCTGGAATGAAGAGAGATGTGGCGAAGTATGTAGAAAAATGTTTGACATGCCTACAAGTCAAGACGGAGCACCAAAAACCATACGGCAAACTCCAACCGTTAGAAATCCCGGTTTGGAAATGGGAACATATTACAATGGACCTATTAACCAAATTGCCTAAGACAAATCGTGGTTTCGATGTCATATGGGTAGTGGTGGATAGATTGACGAAAAGTGCTCACTTCATTCCGATTCGTGAGACTTATACGTCAGAAAAGATGTCGGAAGTTTACACTAATGAGATAATAGCACGTCATGGAGTACCGGTATCCATCGTGTCTGATAGGGATACCCGGTTCACTTCAAATTTCTGGCGAGATTTCCAAGAGCAAATGGGAACCAAATTGTTCATTAGCACTGCGTACCATCCTCAAACAGATGGACAGAGTGAAAGAACAATACAAACATTGGAGGACATGCTACGGGTGTGTATAATCGACTTTGGAGGAAGTTGGGATGTTTACCTACCGTTAGTCGAGTTTTCGTATAATAACAGCTACCATGCTAGTATTAAGATGGCACAGTACGAAATGCTCTATGGTAGGAAGTGCCGAACCCCGGTATGTTGGGGTGAAGTGGGTCCACGTGAACTTGCCCACCAAGATATCATACGAGCCACTAATGAAAAGATTGATGTGGTCCGGGCACACTTGAAAGCGGCTCAAGATAGACAAAAGGCGTATGCTGACAAAAGGAACAGGCCAATCGAATTTCAGGTTGGTGACAAAGTTATGCTCAAAGTATCTCCATGGAAGGGTGTTATCAGGTTTAGAAAAAGAGGAAAATTAAGCCCGAGGTTTATCGGCCCGTTTGCGATTGTTGAACGAGTAGGAAAGGTAGCTTACCGCCTTGAACTACCCGAGGAGTTGAGTGGGATTCATAGCACCTTCCACGTGTCACACCTCCGAAAATGTTTAGCAGACGAAACTGCTCGTGTCCACTATGATGATATCGAAGTGGATAATAGCCTGAATTATGTGGTAAGACCGGTGGAGATTTTAGATCGAAAGGTCAAGCACTTACGAAATAAACAAATTGATCTAATAAAGATCAAGTGGGAGCATAGAAAGGGCTCGGACACTACGTGGGAGTCCGAGGAGGAGATGCGACGTCTCTACCCTACTTTATTTGGTACGTAATTTGGTTTCGGGGACGAAACCCTTTTTAAGGGGGGTGGACTTGTAACACCCCGAAAATATAAAACTTTATATTAGAATTATAAAGTATAAATAAACGAGAATTTACTAACTAGGAATTTTAAACTAGTTAGTTATAAGTCTAGAAATAACTTATAATAGGGTTAAAAGCAACCAAACTATATGTTGAACAAAGTGGAGGGGCCTAAGTTGTTAAAATTGAAACTTAATTTGATAAAACAAATAAAAAACAAACCAAACACCCCAAAAGAGGTGTCTGGTCGATCAGAAGCAGGAGGAGGTCGACCCCCATGCTCCAAACCCTAAAAATTCACTAAAACTCTCAAATTGGAGGTGCAAATCTGGTCCAAAACGAAATCCGAGCTTAGAATTGTGATCCTCATTGCAAGAGGATTATAAGGTATGTAAAACTTGATGAGAATTCTCTACTTGAAATTCTCATGAATTTAGGAAATCTGAAATTTGATGATGCATGTTTGTTACTTGGGTAGATTAGAAAAGATAAAGTGTCTAGGAGCAAAACCTAGACAACAATATATGAAATCATGATAAAATTCTGAAAATTTCATAAACACAATGAAGGTGATTCATGGGTTTTGTGAGATAATGATAAACACTAGGATGATAGTGGTTGTTCTAGTAATGTTTGACATGTATGAAGTGATTTCATAATTTTAGAAGATAAAGTTCATGTAAAATGGTTGATTGATGAAAAATTAAGGCTATATGATAAGTTGAGAACTTGATAATATATAGTGTAAATTTCTGCCCTTAAAGTGTTCGCATAAATGCCTCAAAGAAGGCTTAAATCTGAAAATTTAAGTTAAACCACATGATTTTGATGTTTAGGCAAAATATGCGAATTGTGAATTGAAAAGAGTTCTAAACGTGTTATGGTTGAACTCAATAGGAAAGGATACCGGAGCTTCAAGCGGACAAGCCGGTGGCGACTTGCGTTTGAAGGGCGTGCACTAAAGGTATGTAACTTGACCCGTTACATTCGATGAATTGTTGTTAAACTATGCGTTGTTGATAAAAAAATTGTGTTGGTTATAGCGATCATGTACGTTACTTAAATCCGTAGGTTAAGAATTGGTTTGTAGTCGTTTGGTAGTCATCAAAATGGAGGATTTTCCGTAGATGGACCAAACGGGTCAAATAATGATACTTTGTAGTATTAATATGGTAAGTAGAAGGAGGTGGCGGAAATGGTCACAAGAGCACGAAGCCATAGGTTTGGTAATGAAGTGCCGGTGATAATAAGCCCCCGGAAGTTGGGTAATAAGCGCTTTAGGTTTACTAGTTAAATGGTAGTAAAATGGCTAAGTTAGAATGGGTCGAATAATTTCATATGGACATATAGTATTTCGGTCCGTAAACAAATTTTTCGGTATGAAATTTGTAATAGGCATGTCGGTAATGAATTTACAGACGCATAGGAAAAAGAATCACCTAAAACGGACTTACGGGTCAAAAGTTATGGCCATTTTAAGTTGGAAATAGATTAAACCTTGAGCTGGGAATGTACAGCAACAACTGAAACAAGAGTCTGTGAAAACAAGGGCTAGGCGTGACGCCTAGGCCCTTGGCGTCACGCGACGCCCCCCTTCCGGAAAATTTTATCTTTTTCTTGTATGTTGATCCATGGAACTTGTTTAAATGCATTGTAGCATTATCAAAACTAACTTTTGTTGTGGTTTTGATCTTAGGTGATGTTGGAAACTAACCGGAAGATGATCGAGCAAGCTTTTGAAGAACCGAACACTATTTACAAGCTTCCGCAATGTTTTAATCTTTAATAGACTATGTTTATGGGTTGTAAACAAATTGTTAAACAATTTTTGAATGTTCTAACTTAGTCGTTAGTTGACTAAGGTTTATGCTACTTATGAACTTGACTTATGAAAGTTATGTTAATTTGGTATCTTTTATTCTAAAAATGACATGAATTATATTAAATTCAAGTAAAATTAGACGGGTGTTACAGAAATACTGGTGAATCATTCTTTTTACTAAAACGACTCGTTTGTTATAATTTACAGTATTAAGAGCGATTACAATGTTTCCATATATCAACCAACTACCCACAGTATTTGTCACTCGACATTCATTGGTAACCTCAGAGTCCAATGGTGTCTGTGACTATGGTCATATCACCCCTTGGCTACCCCGTTGTCCAATGGTGACGGTTATCAAGTAATGTATACAAAACCCCACATACCGGCTGTAATTTGGTGATTACAAAGACTTAATCCCTGTAATTATAACTTTGAAAATAAACATGCTTTTGAAATCAAATTTGATAAAAAGAGAATGACTCACTTTGCAGATTTATATGAGTAGAGCTTAGCCTACTGATAAGCTTGTTTAACCTAATTCAAATAACAATGCATGCGAACTAGGTTAGTAACTAATACAGCATTTACGATAACTCACGAGATTAAACCTTCACAACGAATGACAAAGCGCGATACTTAAACATCCATCAAATTCACGACGAATGACAAAGCATAACCCTAATGTGGGCTGCACTTAAACATCCATTGGATAGTTTTAATCGATCGAACATTGCATCGTAGTAGCGATCGAGTTATTACCCTGTTATTGCAGCAAAGGTTCGAGACAGTGTGTGTTTTGAAAGAAACAGCGTATAAGTAATTGTACGTAATGAATTTTAACGTCGTAACATGCAAACAATTCAAGTCCCAAGCCCCTGTATTTATAGTCCAATTTGGTACCTCCCGCGTGTCGCGACAGGATCACCTGCACCTGTCGCGTGTCGCGGGGAAGCCAAAGTAGGATAGGCCTGATTGATCACCAGCCTAGGCCTGCTGAGTCGACGTTTTGTGAAAATTCAATTTCGACAGCAAATTATAAGGATAATCGCTAATAGTGAATACCCCCCCTGAGTTTTAGGGGCCCTGATCCTGATTTCAATTGTTCTGAAAACTTTAGGGTTTATGTAGAATTAC
>JARYGA010039825.1:0-41032 GCA_030545235.1 Helianthus tuberosus | reverse complement strand
CGGCACCTAATATAGGTAACTATGTTAATAAACCGGACCTAAATCGGAAGATCGGATAGAATGAGGCTCGTAAACCAAATGAGTAGGGGAACTCATATAATATGGTTTAACAAAGCCTACATACTAAATGAAACCTAACATAAGTGCTTACGACCCATTACGACCCGTTTAGGTAGCTTATGCTACTTTAACGCGTCGTTCACGTGAAACGCGTTCGGACCGCCTAACTAGTCCTATGACAAGTAACATATGCCTTAACATGTCTAATATTGTTGTCAAATTAGTTTAGATGTCAAAAGTTATGTTACATATGTTTAAAATGAATTTTGGCATCAAAGGGGTATTTTGGTAATTTACCTAAGGCATATAAACCACCTATCATACAACTACTTAAACGTTGTGACCATAAGGTATAACCTCGGAAGGTTATTCCCTATATACTATGGTCACCTAATGTGTTTGGTCGGATCCTAATGATCGACCAAATGGGTCGGGTTCGAAGGTATAAGCGATTTATCAGATCGCTTACCCTTACGACCCTAGACAACGTGGTAATCAGTAGGCATAGTCCCAAGGGACTATAACCATCGTGATTACAATCACGTTGCGAAGTTCAAACGAACTTCGCATTGACCATAAACTGGTCAATGCAGAAAGTCAAACAAAGTTTGACTTTCGGACTCGAAAGCAATAAAAGAACGAAGGAACACTTACAAAGGGTCCAAGAATGGAAGGTTTGAATCCGAGTACTCTCAGGTATGAAGTGTTAAACACAAAAAACTTAGAGAGCAAACTCAGATTTCAAAGGTGTGAGGAATGAGTGAAGTGGGTGTTGGGTATTTATAGATTTCGGTTCACCGTTAGGATCGTTTCTTGGAGAAGAGGGAATGATCACATCCCTACACTTGTTGGAATGTTATGGTAGCTGATTTTGGCCACCATAAGAGATTAACATGTGGCACTTGACCTTTGGAGGGTGTTAGGGGATGTTAACTTGTGTTTAAAATGGCCTTTGCTGATCAGAAGGGGCCTAGCGTGACGCTAGGGGGGCTAGGTGTCACGCTAGGGTCCCCCTGATCAGCAAACACTTTCAAATGTTCACCTTTCAGTCCCCGTTGCGTATTAAGGCCATTTCCGACATGTTTAAGGCTCGTTAAATCATTTTCAAGGCTCCAAAAGGATGCCTAAACATTGTGGACATGAAACATGCTCAAGAATATGCTGGATGTCAGTTCGTTTGGTCGTACGATCGCGATGTTCGCTTAATTACGACGGAATGCGCATAAGCGCGATAAACGATCTAAATTGCGTGACGAATGGATTTTTCTTATGCCAAACAATAAAATGAAATATTTTAGTGCTTACATAAATTTTTGGATGTCCGGAGGTATTCAGAACGTAAGTTATGCGCGAAAATGCAAACTTGTGCACTTTTTGACGCTTTTAGTCCCTGAATGACCCAAAAGTTTATTTTAGCACACCGAACCCCTCAAAGCCTATTTCTAAGCTATATAAAGGATATTTTAGGTGTGTTTAACTTATGGTCATGTTCCGGAATGTTCGTTACAGTTCCAATTGGCATACTTTCGCAGTTTGTCAAATTTAGTCCTTGTAGGCGAATTAACATGTTTTTGCCATACCAAAGCCTTCAAAACTTATTTCTAAGTTATGTAAAGGTTATTTAAGGTATGTGAAGCCTATTTCACTATTCCGGAGTGTTCGTTGCATTAAACTGGTTATATTAACGCATCAGTGCGCGTATAACCTTCCAGAAAGCGATTTAGAACCCGAAATCGAACCAGAATTGATATGTGCAAATGATACACATATTTGTACAACTCCCAAGTATGAAATACAATATTTCATTGGTTCGGTATTTGTTTGATGGTCGCAGTGACCCAGGTGTCACAGTCTCCCATACTTTAGGAAATTTCGTCCCGAAATTTAATCAGAGGAAACTTGTGAGAGCTTGAAAACATGAAGTTGAAAAGATCGAACAACATTGGTTAGGGTTCTGAACTTCTAGTAACTTTAATAACATCATGCTTGCAATGTAAGAGGGATACTTATATACAAGTATATTGTGCGTCATTGGTGCGTCCACCGTACCTCCATTACATCGTTCTCATTTTGTTATTGTTGTTGCTATCGGTTCTTACACATAATAAATCGTACTGGGTTTCTGTGCACTAAATTTTCATAATTATGTACGCGTCCATAATTAGAAACTTCCTTGCACAGTTCACACAGTCTATTTTATAATGTGTAGGGTAAAACCAAATGAACAATCCTGTGATGAGTGTGACTAGACCACTAAAAGGGTCTCTTATGAATAATGGAATAGTACTATATAATCCAAGGGTCTTAACTATTACATAGAAGCCCATTAAGGATTTAAGGTAGTACCTTTTGACTATCCTGCTACGAATCCCTCATATGGAGATATGAAAGATCCTGCGAGGATTTGGATAACGAATATCCAGAGTATAAAAACACAAAAATGCATAAAAGAAAACACAAAATATATAAACACATATTCACATAATTGTTTAACTAGAAATTCGTTCTGCTAACAGAGCACATGTATTTAAAGCACACCAGGAATCCATCTCGTAGATTTCATTTGGTACTTTAAACATTATCAAGAATCTAACTATAAAGATGGAAAGATTTTTTTTTTTAAAGAAAAATTCGATTTCGATTTTAAGGAACCGAAATGTTCGAATTTAGGTACAAAAGGAATCCAATTAAGGGTTCTGATTTGAATGATAATCATCCACAAGGAAGAAAAAAAAAGATCCCATATGGATTTTTAGAAGTTGAAGATGTTTGAAACCTTGCACTGGATGTGCTTAGGTCAAAACATGAAGCAAAAATGCTTATGAAGTTGAGATGCTAGATATGTCAAGGCGACATATGAAGCAGAATTTGAAGGTTAAGTCGATGTATGAAGAAAATATTTTTGAAAACTATGCATGTGGTTCTTTTAAAAAAAATGTGTTTAACGTTTTTGAAACCTTATATATAATACTTTTGAAATCATGAAGTAGGTGTATTAGGTAGATATATTTACAAAAATGTTTTAAAATCATGCGAGATAAATTTTGAAATTATGTATAAGGTTTTTGAAAACATGAATGATGCTTTTGAAGTCATGCATTTGATATATATACTGTATTAATAACATTTTGAAGTCATGAAGGTTATTTTTGAAATGTAGACGATGTTTTTGAAATTATGGAGGTTGTTTTGGAAAACTTATGTTATGCATGTTGAAGAAATCAGAACATAATGGGTATGAGATTGGAAATATCCTTAGTTATCTAATCAAGGATTTAATGGCATAGATGTGCAAAAAGCACGATTACTTATAATTTCCCTTTATTTCTTGTACTTCGTCTCTTGGAATAAAACGAGTATTTAAAATTTTTCGAGGGAATCGTGAGTAAACACAAAAAATGGGAAATTCACAAAAGTAGTTTGTAAGGAACATAGTTCCTTAATGTAGGTATTATAGGTAATGACATACACATATGTAACTACAATTGTACATCAGAATTTGTGAACAATAATTTATTTATGAACAATACAGATTGTTTCACATTACAAGAAAACAAAAGAAACAAAGGCATAAGACAGCAACATCCTTTGTTCAGCCAATTGCTCATCCACGGGTTGGATTTGCACTGACAATCTTCGGGCAGTTGTTCCTGTAATTGCTCATCTCGCCACAGTTGTACCAAGTACCAGGCGGAAAACGAGCTTGAGTAGGGTTGACTTGGGGTTGATTTGGACCACTTTGGTTTGGGGTAAATCGACAAGCGTTTGCCAGGTGACCGAGTCGCCCACATGATGCACACAAACGACACTGTAGGTGAGCTAAGTGGTGTGAATTACATTTGTCGCATATTGGGGCTGTTCCCTTGTATTGCTTCTTAACAGGTGGTGTTGCCACCCGAATGGGTCCTATTTGACTTGGTACTGCTGCTCGACAAACTTTTGCTGTATGACCTTTAAGTCCACAAATCTGGTATTTGCGGCACTTCACACTAGCCTGATGATGAAGGCTACATTGGTTGTACAAGGGTGTAGTTCCGTTGTATGGCTTCCTAGCAGGGGGTTGAGCTGGTTGGTTGGGGATGGCTTGACCATTGTGATCGACCACGACGAAGTTCTGAGAAGCCTTTCGCTTCTTTGACTTCTTAGGGGATCCAGTCTGTTCATCCATGGTCTTTTATTCCTTGATTGGTTTCTTGGCGGGTGGTGCTGTCACTTGGCTAGGTCTTGCCTGTTTTGGTGCAACCGCTGCGGGATTCTTTGAAGCTTTACGTTTCTTTGGTTTAGGTGAAGGCTTGGCCTCTGTCTCCTTTGGTGACTCTTGAGTGGCTTCATTCTAGAGACGATACATGGCAATGCCTAATTCCACAGTCTTCAGAATCACTTCGCCTATTTGCTGGGCAAATTTGGCTGTTTGCTCGGACATTTGACCTTTGCTGAGAGGAAGAGACATTCTAGAAGATAATGAAAGACATAGGAAGAAACAAATGAAGTGTTATCGGTAAATGACAACGCATAGAAATTGCGATCATTTGTTTGTTACCTAAGGCAAACAAATGAGACGGTGACAATTCAAAGTAAACGGGTCATATTAATGTATTACTGAAGACATGCTCGCCTATAAGTGAACACTCACCCCAAGATTTCCCAGGTAAGAGTGACTGGTCCGATTATGTGGATTTGTACGAACACTCTAGCCTTCGACAGAAAACTCAGGGTACAGGCATTCACTCTTCCAGTTTGCACGTGTTCACATTGTACGACCCAAACTTTGACGAGATTTGAAAACTTAGAGGGTTCAAAACCTTATAACAGAGGGTTCAAAACCTTACAATAGAGGGTTCAAAACCTAGTAATCAATCATCCTAGAACAGACGATTAGTTTTCAAAGCGGTTTTGAAATTTATGTTCTTGTTGTGGTTGTCGCCTAAGGATAGGTGACAGTATTGTTTTATGACTAAACGCAAGTAAACTTGCGTTAGGGTCCTAGGAAGGTTATAGACTAGGTCAAAGCATTACTAATAACCTAATTCCCTATAACCATGAGCTCTGATACCAACTTTTCTGTCACACCCCGACCACGTAGAACAACAAGACGTGGCGGAAAACGTCGGGGAGTGTTGTAACAGAATCATTGTTTCATAACACATGGAAATTGAAATATTGTTTTATTGATTAAAATAGTTACAATGTCTTGACAATCAAAGAACATAACGTAAATAACTTGTCTTGCATCTTTTATTGTCGCTAAGGCCCAAGTCCGCCTAAGTGTATCTTGATAAATCCTATGCATCATATCCTGAAACACATGTGAAAATAGGTACGTCAGCATAAAAATGCCTGTGAGATACATAGGTTTTGTAAAAATAGAATTCATGACTTATGATTAAGAAAATGTTTAGTCATGAACCTTGTAATTTGCTTTGTCTTGTAAATCATTTGAAAAGTGATAAATAAACCAAATGATATATATGTGTAAAAGAATAACACATGGTTAAGTGGATAACCATGTGAAATGAGTTTGTATTAATTAAGTTGTTTGTAAAACAATGTATTGTGAAAAGTATGTTATTTGTATAAAATGTTCTATGTCCAAATTTAAATGATTCAAATAACGCTACGATATGTAATACCATACAATCACTTATATATAGGAAGTACCAGCGGCGTATCCACCATGCTTGTATCATATTACACACGCCTCGTTACTTAAATCACCCACTCAAACCAAACCAACAATGTAAGATATCTATGTTTAAACCAATTGCCAAACGTATTGAATAATATGTCAAAATGTTTATGTCAAGATGTAAGTCATGTAATGTATAACCAATGTCAATAATGTTTATGTGTCAAATGTAAATCATGTAATGTGTAACCAAAATGATATGTATGGCTAGTGAAATATATCAACTAAACCATATGCACAAAAACAAAGTATTGAAGTAAAACATGGTTTAAATCAAAGCTATGTTTTGTGGAACAAATGCATGCTATACTGATATAAACTTTTATGCGGTATTGTGAAAATGCATACATCCAAGCCTTGAGACTGAGGCGATAAACCCTTAAACAATTTAAAGGTTCATCTAAGTTATGTATATCGAATTCGGTCATTCCTTTCATCCACACCTACCCAGGATGTCCGGAACGAGAGTTGTCAATTCCTATGGTACCACTACCTACTAACGAACGGCGTAGCTAATGTTAATGAATGTATTGTTCCATTTTAAACAAACCAAATGTCATACCAAAATGCAAGCATGTGATGAAAACAACTGTACTAAGTATGTAACAAATGGACATGCATAGCATAAAATGTAAATGTAAAACAATGTACTAAGTATGCACACACTGGGCATACATAGCATAAAATGTAGTGTAAAACAATGAAATCATGTACTATAAGTGTACTAATGAACATAGCAAGTATATGATATGAAAACATGGAAAGCATGAAAGTAACAAGTAGGCACATGTGTTCCACCCCAAAATGTTTGGAAAACAGTAAAAGAGGGGTCTATGTACTCACTTGAGATTTGCTCAGAAGTCCCAAGATAACCACCAAGCAAAGCTAGAGATCACGGAAATCAAACGGCACCTAATATAGGTAACTATGTTAATAAACCGGACCTAAATCGGAAGATCGGATAGAATGAGGCTCGTAAACCAAATGAGTAGGGGAACTCATATAATATGGTTTAACAAAGCCTACATACTAAATGAAACCTAACATAAGTGCTTACGACCCATTACGACCCGTTTAGGTAGCTTATGCTACTTTAACGCGTCGTTCACGTGAAACGCGTTCGGACCGCCTAACTAGTCCTATGACAAGTAACATATGCCTTAACATGTCTAATATTGTTTTCAAATTAGTTTAGATGTCAAAAGTTATTTTACATATGTTTAAAATGAATTTTGGCATCAAAGGGGTATTTTGGTAATTTACCTAAGGCATATAAACCACCTATCATACAACTACTTAAACGTCGTGACCATAAGGTATAACCTCGGAAGGTTATTCCCTATATACTATGGTCACCTAATGTGTTTGGTCGGATCCTAATGATCGACCAAATGGGTCGGGTTCGAAGGTATAAGCGATTTATCAGATCGCTTACCCTTACGACCCTAGACAACGTGGTAATCAGTAGGCATAGTCCCAAGGGACTATAACCACCGTGATTACAATCACGTTGCGAAGTTCAAACGAACTTCGCATTGACCATAAACTGGTCAATGCAAAAAGTCAAACAAAGTTTGACTTTCGGACTCGAAAGCAATAAAAGAACGAAGGAACACTTACAAAGGGTCCAAGAATGGAAGGTTTGAATCCGAGTACTCTCAGGTATGAAGTGTTAAACACAACAACTTAGAGAGCAAACTCAGATTTCAAAGGTGTGAGGAATGAGTGAAGTGGGTGTTGGGTATTTATAGATTTCGGTTCACCGTTAGGATCGTTTCTTGGAGAAGAGGGAATGATCACATCCCTACACTTGTTGGAATGTTATGGTAGCTGATTTTGGCCACCATAAGAGATTAACATGTGGCACTTGACCTTTGGAGGGTGTTAGGGGATGTTAACTTGTGTTTAAAATGGCCTTTACTGATCAGAAGGGGCCTAGCGCGACGCTAGGGGGGCTAGGTGTCACGCTAGGGTCCCCCTGATCAGCAAACACTTTCAAATGTTCACCTTTCAGTCCCCGTTGCGTATTAAGGCCATTTCCGACATGTTTAAGGCTCGTTAAATCATTTTCAAGGCTCCACAAGGATGCCTAATCATTGTGGACATGAAACATGCTCAAGAATATGCCGGATGTCAGTTCGTTTGGTCGTACGATCGCGATGTTCGCTTAATTACGACGGAATGCGCATAAGCGCGAAAAACGATCTAAATTGCGTGACGAATGGATTTTTCTTATGCCAAACACTAAAATGAAATATTTTAGTGCTTACATAAATTTTTGGATGTCCGGAGGTATTCAGAACGTAAGTTATGCGCGAAAATGCAAACTTGTGCACTTTTTGACGCTTTTAGTCCCTGAATGACCCAAAAGTTTATTTTAGCACACCGAACCCCTCAAAGCCTATTTCTAAGCTATATAAAGGATATTTTAGGTGTGTTTAACTTATGGTCATCTTTCGGAATGTTCGTTACAGTTCCAATTGGCATACTTTCGCAGTTTGTCAAATTTAGTCCCTGTAGGCGAATTAACTTGTTTTTGCCATACCAAAGCCTTCAAAACTTATTTCTAAGTTATGTAAAGGTTATTTAAGGTATGTGAAGCCTATTTCACTATTCCGGAGTTTTCGTTGCATTAAACTGGTTATATTAACGCATCAGTGCGCGTATAACCTTCCAGAAAGCGATTTAGAACCCGAAATCGAACCAGTATGAAATACAATATTTCATTGGTTCGGTATTTGTTTGATGGTCACAGTGACCCAGGTGTCACAGTTATTATACCTAGTCAAATGTTTAGCAAAACAAACAAAGGAACAAACTTGAGGGACCATAGATGAACAAGGGGAAAGTAATGTTTTAATTGACAAAATACACACACAAACACACACATCTCGTGTGTTCTGGAACGATCAGGAGGGATCCAAAGGAGCCAAACCCTAGTTCTTCAAAAAGCTTTAAATCGAAGGATGAATCAAGGCTTAAATTCATGAATGAACATGGGTTAATGATCATCATCACAAGGGGATCATAAGGTATGTCTTAAATCTAAGATTGGTGATCTTGTATGAAGTGGGTTATGTTTTAATCCATGAATTGGGATGAAATTGAGTATGAGTATGAGTTAATATCATGATATAGAGCCAAGATTATACATGGTTTGGGGTAATTTGATGATTAGAGGTAAAACCCATTTGTTTTGGTAAGAATGATGACTTGAATGATCACCCATGTTTAATTAATCATGATTGTTGATGTATTATGATGGATAGGATGGATTCTTGTTAGAGGAATTAAAAGAAATATGATGATATTATGCTTGAATGTTTATGTGTGAATGATACATGTTTATTAGTAGGAGGATTTGATGAATTATGTATGAAATTGGGAGATTGTGCATGAATTAGTGGTACCTTATGTTTAGAAGGTTGTACACACACCAAGGGTATGATGAAATTAGAGATAATTGAGCTTAGATCATTAGTAAGTGATTGCCAATGAAGTTATGAAGTGGGTTTTGTATAATATGATGATATGTTATTGTTAATGATGTTTGAAATCACATACATGTGTATATGTTTAAAGGATTTCGGCTAGGATTTGATAGATTAGTATGTTTTGAGTTTGAATGGTAATTTCTGAAACAAGATTCCGTGTGATGAATGATGAACAAGCTAACTATCTTAAGAATGATAAATGATAGTTGATGCTTGATAAGCGACATGGAAGCTTGGCAAAGAAGCGGGTCAAACGGGACTTATGTGCACGGGAAGCATATTTGGATAAGAGGTAAGTAAGCTTACACCCCTTTTTGTAGAATATCTATTCGTTGTATTGATTACGAACATGGTAAGTAAATATGTGAAGCGGGTCAAACGGGACTTATGTGCACGTAACTTACAGTAGTCTCTGAAAGTTTATGTTTTGATTGATTTTGTTTATTTCACCCAAAACCCAAATCTCGGATTCCTCATTTTTAACGCCCATGCTCCCATCACCGGTTTGCGTGTTTAGTATTTCGCTACCCGTCGCTCAGGCTCAAAATCTACAAGTAAGGTACTACCGTTATTCGATCCATACCTTCTCTTAATGACCCGTTTAGTTCACCCTTAGGGACTTCATCATTCTAACAAACCAACACGCTAAATTCTCATATTCTAATATGTCATTTATTAACAATCACAAAAGACCAATTAACCATATTACGAAGCATTAGCCACGTATTATTTGATTATTCGACCTGTTTGGCTCATCTACGGAATCCTCCATTATGATGACTACCAACGAGACCTAACCAATTCTTGACCTATTATTCAGTATAGCGAACATTATCGCTTTAAATCAACACAACTTTTGTTCTACAATTCAACTACACATATGCTAATTATCAAAATTCACCCAATGTAACGAATCAAGTTACATACCTTTAGTGCACGCCCTTCAAACGCAAATCGCCACCGGCTTGTCCACTCGACGCTCCGGTATCTTTTCCTATAGAGTTCAATCACGATTCATTTAGAATTCCTTTTTCATCATGTATCGCATAATTTGCCAAATCATCACAATCATGCGTTTTAACTTTAAATTTCAATTTCGAGCCTTCTTTGGGGCATTTTTACAAATACTTAACGGGCAGAATTTTACATCTTTTATTTTCTAATTCATGGCTTGCTACTTAGCCTTGATTAACATCGATTGAGCTATTACATATAGAATTACACATCATATTTTCAGAAATCAGTTTCTATGCATCAATTTACACTAGATTAGCATTCTACACCCTAGTGTTCATCATTTTCTCACAAAACCCATGAATGACCTTCAATGTACTCATGAAATTTCCAGAATTTAGGCATGATTTCACATGTTATTGTCTAGGTTTCACTCCTAGACACTATATCATCCCTATTCTATCCAAATAGCAAACATGCAACATCAAATTTTAGATTTCCCAAATTCGTGAGAATTTCAAACAGAGAATTAACATCAAATTTTACATACCTTACAACCCCCTTGCAATGGGGATCAGTAATCTATGCTCGATTTTTTATTTTAACTTGGTTTGAGCCTTCAATTTGTGAGATTAGTGAGTTATTAGGGTTTTGAGAGTGGGGGTCGCCCTTCTCCTGCTTTGATCGAACCAGGCACCTTAATAATATAAGTTTAGATTTTAACAACATAGGCCCCTCCACTTTTATTTAGTTTATATCTTTGGCATTTTAAATTCATTCATGTTTTAAAACGGGACAATTAACTAACTAGGTTATTTATTCCTAGTTAGCTCATTCTCGTTTATTTTATACTTTATATAATGCTAATATAAAGCCTTTTTAAATTTCGGGGTGTTACAGGATTTGATGAATTATGTATGAAATTGGGAGATTGTGTATGAATTAGTGGTACCTTATGTTTAGAAGGTTGTACACACACCAAGGGTATGATGAAATTAGAGATAATTGAGCTTAGATCATTAGTAAGTGATTACCAATGAAGTTATGAAGTGGGTTTTGTATAAATGATGATATGTTATTGTTAATGATGTTTGAAATCACATACATGTGTATATGTTTAAAGGATTTCGGCTAGGATTTGATAGATTAGTATGTTTTGAGTTTGAATGGTAATTTCTGAAACAAGATTCCGTGTGATGAATGATGAACAAGCTAACTATCTTAAGAATGATAAATGATAGTTGATGCTTGATAAGCGACATGGAAGCTTGGCAAAGAAGCGGGTCAAACGGGACTTATGTGCACGGGAAGCATATTTGGATAAGAGGTAAGTAAGCTTACACCCCTTTTTGTAGAATATCTATTCACTGTATTGATTACGAACATGGTAAGTAAATATGTGAAGTATGACGTTCCGACAAGTATTTGATACGGGTCGGAATATGTGGGTATGATAAGAAATTTAAAGTTGATGTTTAAAAAGGGTAAAAATGGACATTTGGAACTAACGGGTCAAATGGTGGAGAAGTCACCATTTGGCATTATCGACTAATGAATGGTTTTGTCAAGTATTATGAATTCACAGATTTAATAGCGAAAGGATCTCGTTGTTATCATCTAACAATTTGGTGGATGAAGTGATAGGGTTGGTTGAAAGTGCAATGAAGTCCTTTGTTGTAAAGTATGGAGCGAAGTTGACAAAAATGCCCTTGATAGGTATAACGGGAAAACGACTTTAAAAGGTTGTTTAGAAACAAGCCATTAGATTAAATGATTACTTTGGACATGTATGAAAGCGAAAAGTATGATCTTTGCGAGTCAAAGTCTTTAAAAATGCGTAAATACCCTTAACGGGTCAAAATAACATTTAACTGGAAATGGGTTGGGATGTTGTAAGAAACCCGTAATTGGAACCTTATATGATGGACGACATTGAAATTATAAGGTTCATGAGGAATTTATGTCAAACAAACAGATTATTTTGATAAATGCATAAACGGGTCAAAACTTAGTAAAAAGGTGATAAGTCGATGGCTTAATAGTCTAGAATTTTGTTAATCCGGATGTCGGATGTTAACTCCATGTGATAGAGAATTAAATTACGATCGCGTAGGAAAAAGAATCGGGTTAAACGGATCAAAAACGAGAAAGTTATGCTCGTTTCCGTAAAATCCGGTTGTGCTGGGATTATGCAGCAACCAGCATAAACATTCTGTCCATTTCAGACGGTCGCGCCTCGCGACGACATGGCCCCTGGGCCGTCGCACGACGCGACGGGGGCGAGTTTCAGCAAAAGTTGTTTAGTTGCTCCGTTTTGTCTTGGAAACTCGTTTAAACGCGTTTTAAGTTACGTATGACTAATTTAACTCACGTTTTTATGAGCATACGTATATGCACACATGTAGATAGGTATGTATGTATGTTTGTATGTATCTATACACGTATGTATATAAGTTTATAAGTGTGTGAGTAAGTACACGCGGATATATGAAGGTATGTATGTGCGTAGGCATGTATGAGTTAGGTATGTTGCAAGTAGGGATGTATGTATGTATATATGTATCACGTCACGAGTGTACGTAATGATATAGGTATGGGTGTATGTAGATACGCTTGTAATGACGTAGATGTGTTTATATGTGGGTATGTACCAAGTTCATTACCTTTATCTGACAGGGAGTCATTGCTACCACTGTCTGTTGGCTCATATGGAAATGAGCAGGGCCCGTAGGCACTATATTACCACGTATGGTAAAAATATGATCATCTTAATTGATGATTTAACCCATGATTCAGAGATCATATAATTGGGTTTGGGGATCTTTGAAAGATCCTTATATAATAATAATGCGTGTGATTTTAAATGAATCACATCTGCCAGGAGTGTTAACATGTTTTCAGATGTTAACTTAGATTTGAATCTTTTGAACAGGTCTTACCATCTTGGCCTGGTCTTATGATGACCCGAAGGCTAGGTTTCACACTTTAAGATTCTTAATTAATAATTACATAGGCAGATTATTTTAAAAGGAATGATTTTAATTTATTTATTTCATTTATAAATTATTTATGCACAAAATGGCAAACATGAAATTTATAAAACAAACATTCCATTATTTTATTCAAAATATTATACACTGCCCTAAACGGGTCTTTTCAAATAACAAACTTACCCACGCAGGGGTTAAACAAGTACTTACCCACGCAGGGGCTTAATGCACACATGCCCACGCAGGGGCTTAATAACATAATGGTCCACGCAGGGACTTACACAAATAACACACCCACGTAGGGGTTTACAGAAAGATAGACCCACGCAGGGGTCAAAGCGAACAAGCATACCCACGCAGGGGCTAATACAGCAAATACAAGGAAAGACAATTGTGGAAGGATTCAATGATCCTTCTTGCTCTTCCCTTTGATCAAACTTGCTAATCCTTGGAAGAAAGTCTGTCTCTCCCTACGGTCCCTGTGCACTTCCCGTTCAACCTGATCCAGCCTCTGAAGGAGTTCTTCACGCTCAGGTGGGGAGAACCTAGGCGGCTGCGATTGAGTCCGTATAATAGGCCTAGGTGGTATCTGGTACCCATGTGTTGGGTACCCAACTCCCCATGGAGCTCCGTATGGTCCTTCCGGGTGCAGGGCATTGTAGTTGGCTGCCACCATGTAAGGGTCGGCCTCTGCGTACCCGTAGTTGTTGTGGACCGGCGGCACGAACGGGTTGTATGCCATGGAACCCGTATACGCTGGGATTGGGTTGTCAAAACCCATTGGCGGCGGCTGCGGCATCGCTGGGTTGGAAGGCCCACCCATTTGTGGGTCCTACTGATGTGGCGGGTAGTGGCTGCCACTGGATTGTTATGGGGAACTGAAATGGAAGTCCCCTGCTCGTGCCGACATGCGGGCACCGGTTCTCCTACGCCTTGGCGAGGTGCCGGCTAAACTGGTGGCGGCGGAGGTGGTGGCGTAACTGCCACAAATCGGTGATCCTCAGAGGAATCTTGATGATGCTGGTACTGCTGCTGCTGATGAGGCGGTGAATGGCGAGGAGGTGTATAGTACCATTCATGCCTGGTGAACATGGCTTGGAAGCTGTCTGGACCAACATAGGGTGATCCATGGAATGAAGATCCGTCAGAGATCTCTATCGGGTGGTTTGGAGTACCACTTGCAGGTTCGACGGGGTCAGTATCCTCGTCCATGTCGTCCGCGTTATCGCCAGAGAAATGATCATCTGGCCCTAGTGGGTTAAAACCCACGGGTTCTTGGATATAGTTGGCCGGGTCAAACCGGCCCCTGAAAACTGGTGTAGGGTCTCCGTACGAATGATGAGACAGAGATCGTTGTAATGGTATATAGGAGGGTTGAGGGTTGTTAGGTTCGTAAGGGTTTTGAATAGGAGGTGTCAAGTTATGTGAGACCGACCGTCTAGCCGGTTCAAATAGGTTTCTTCTGTTTTGGCGTGGATCGTCACTCTCCGTCGTAGATGGAGCTCGAACATTTGAAGGTCCAGCTTCGTTGTCGTTGGGGGCGGTGATCGGCCCCTTTCCTCGTCCTCTTCTGCGGAAGAATCTTGGAGGCATTTTGTTAATCCTGTCAAAATAGCATAAGATAACAATAACAAATATGAAATTTAAAGGACAAAACAAAAACCGATTAAGGTGAAATTTGTCCTATGTTATATGTCTAGACTCGGAGGTTTAGATATGTGCAATTGTGTAACTGAGATTAAACACAAAAAGGCTAGTGTTTAATTCACTCAGTGTTGGCTCTGATACCAACCTGTCACACCCCGATTTCCACGTGTCACCGGTGGGCCCGGTGGGGAGTATCGTGACGTCATGGTTGGCAACGTAATAGTCAAACAACACAATATTTAATATGCACAGCGGAAGCAAATTTAAAAGATATAATACAACCGAATAAATTATTGTAATATCGAGTATCACAACGTTCGGATGTTTATCCACAGAACGGATCGAAATAAAATATGAAACAATAGTTCAACAGAATTCAGGCATCTTAAGCTTGCGAGACTTCTAATGATGCTAAGGAGAAATCCCAGCCAATTTCGCTTAGTACCTGCATTTAATCTTTTTGGGAAAATACGTCAGTTTACACTGGTAAATACAATCAACTGACTCATTTTGGAAAAATGATTTAAAATTGGTTTGGATGCACATGGCATAAACATTTTATTTAACTTGGGAGAATTATTTAATATTATAATCTTGTGAACGAATTACATGTTACTTGTGCGTTCAGTCGCCCGGATCTTGTCCGGGTTAAAGATCAATAGACACACCACATCATAGAGTTATACACTGACAGGTGTACGCCTACACCCCGTGCTCAGGCCGTGGCCATCTCGTAAGATGATGCCAAGGATATCCGGGACATGGTCATTAATCCCCCAAAGGCTTTGAGTAAACAAGACTGTTTAAACGAGCCGATCAAATTATTCAACTACCCACTCAACTGTGGAGATTTGATGCTCGATCAAGCGGTATGCTATATACCGTAACCCAAGCCCGTATAGGGAAAATAAGTTAAAAGTATTTACCGGAGCAATGTATAAATCACAATAAGCAAAATGCACGTAGCTTTTACTGGTTCTCCTAATCTGGAACGAAGGTTTATAATAACCTATCAGAATCCTAACGGGTCTTCAATTAAGCTTACGCTTAGACCGGCTAGTTTCAAAGATACGGTTCGTTCGCACGATTAAGCGAAGACCGGATAGAATGTGATTTAGACCCGACAAGTTTGAAGACTTGTTTAATATGGGTTTATTATTCACATTCTGGATTTTGAGATAAAACCGCTAAGGTTTGACCCGTTTCGGCTAATTTATGTAAACTTGTTACATAAACCGAACCGTACACGTAATAAGCGTGACGGGTATTCGTGAGAGCTATATACAGGTTTCATAAGTTAATTATGCCTCAAATATGTTGTGACATCAGTAAGATGTCTTTCATTATGCCGGAAACGTGTTTAAACACAAACTAGGCCCCGTAGGGGTAGTTTGGTCATTTAAATGTTTATAAAAGAGTTTAAATGTTTAACTGAGTTACAGGTCTGATATAATCAGCAAAAATACTTAGTTTACTGATTTATAACAGTAAGGTATTTTAGATATGTGAAATTTATCAACTATAACCAAACTATGCCCCGTAGGGGTATTTTGGTAATTTCACATAAGCCGAAAAGCTCAAAACTGAAGTCTGAGATAACCAACTTTTTCTTACTGTTAAAATGTTATAATTTGACTAAAACATCAGTAGGTATCACCCTTGTATGTTTAAAAATAGTATTAGTACATACTATGCGCAAAAAATGCTAAATAAGGCGATTAGGAGCCGTTTACGGGTTCAATACCTAAAGCTGATATTTTTATTATTCCGGAAGGTCTAAAATAATTTATTTATCATAACTAATCAGTAGCAAAAGGTTTGGAGTCGTTTTGATATGTAAAACTCATTTTATGGCCCGTAAGGGCAAAACCGACATTTACCGAATTAAGCCTACGACGATGAGTTATGCTCAGCCTAAAATTAATTAAAAATCTTTAAAATTCCCAAAATAATATATTACATCAGTGGGTAAAGATTTTGATATCAAAAAGCAGGCTTAACTAAGCTATACGCTAATTACGCCATTTTATTAACATAAAGCTTTAAATTTGCGATAATGAGCATAACTCTCAATCTACACTTCAAATTGATGTCAAACTTTGCATACAAGTTTATATATCAGTAATTAAAGTTTCTACTCTTTTACTTTTCCAAAAATCACGTTTTAAGGTAATAAGGGCATAATGGTCAACATATGAGTAATTAACGGAATCATGCATATTAATTGGTTAACTAATGAACCATGGTGTATAATCACAGAGGGTTATACTAGCATGTTACCTAGTCCAAATAAAGCTCTAAGGAATTTCTAAAACATGCTTAAACGGGTCAGAACTGAAAGTCAAACTATGTGACTTTGGGTTCCGAACCGGGTCTTTATAGTAAATTGTCGGGTTGAACGTGTTTAGACATGTTCTTACACTCATTACCAAGTAATATCAATGATCCAACAGGTTGTATATGATCCACAATGTAAATTATGCATAAATAGCATTTTAGGCTTCCTGTTGGCTTTTTAAATATAAGTTTGACCCGACTTTTCGACCTGGTTAGAGTGGTTATCAGGGGGGACCCTTTTGAGGGTTTATTACCCACATAATTACCTACTTATAACTATTTTTAATTCGAGATATGACTGAGCCATTGTTGACTAATCTCGAAGTCAAACCGTAATTACGTCGGTTTGACTTTTAGCTAAATAACTAAGCTAAAATTAATTAGAGAAGGTTAGGCAACTTACAAAGGTCCTAAGCTTGATTAGAGAACACTTGAGAGAAGGTTTTGAGTTCCAGAAGTGCTCCAAGAATGCAGATGAAGATGTGATTGCAAAGTTGCAACTCTTGGCACTTATATAGTGGATTAAATCACCACAATGTATTGACAACAAGGTCTACTACTACCCACAACATTCCTACAGGTGTCCTACATGTTTAGGGAGTGTTTAGGGGCCAAAAGATATGAGGAAAATCGTTTAGAGGTCACTTTCACGCGCTTAACAGCAAACAGAAACATTTCTGGTCGCTGGCACTTGCTTGCGCACCGTAAGGGTTTCTTCTTGCGGTGCGCAAGCCCCCTCAGCAGCCAAAACTTTATGTTCTTTGGTGTTTCGAAAGGGCAACCTCATAATCCGACTTTAGGGCCTTGTTTTGTCAGTTTGGGGCCTCTAATATGGGTCTTGTACTATTACATACCCTACCATTTGAATTCGTTTGCTTGGACCCTTTATAAAAGTACCGAAAACTAAGGGTTACCGTAGGAATTTCCTCGTAGGAGTCCACCAATTAAATTATGAAGCATTCATTGCTATAATTCACTGAACTTGAACATATACTAGATGTTTTTTTTTAATATGATTTGAGTCTTGGGATTTATAACGAGGTCGTTCAGAGGTGCAAGAGTTAACATTACGACACTTTTAAATCCTGTCAAACATTTGTTTAATAATCCGAGTTTATAACGATTTTCGTCTTACATGACACGTGTCGTTATTTTATTTAACACGAATTTTCGAGGTGTTACATCCTCACCCCCTTAAAATAAATCTCGACCCGAGATTTACTGAAATAAATAAGGGTACTTTTCTTTCATGGTGGATTCAACTTCCCACGTATACTCGGGACCTCTACGGGCATCCCATTTGACCTTTACAATAGGTACATGCTTCCTACGAAGCTTCTTTACCTGTCGATCCTCAATCGACAAAGGTTTTTCCACAAATTTTAAGCTCTCGTCTATATGCACATCTGAATGCGGTATTACCAGTGATTCATCAGCGAAGCACTTCTTCAGATTGCAGATGTGGAACACATTGTGAATTCCACTTAGCTCTTCCGTTAAGTTCAACTTATAGGCAACTGACCCGACACGTTCGATAACCTCGAAAGGTCCTATGTATCTCGGGCTTAGCTTACCTTTCTTACCAAATCGCATCACTCCTTTCCAGGGTGACACTTTGAGCAACACTTTATCACCTACTTCGAAGTGAAAAGCTTTACGCTTTGGATCTGCGTAGCTCTTCTGCCTATCTCGGGCAGCCTTGAGACGGTCACGAATCTGGACAATCTTGTCCGTCGTCTCGAACACTATCTCTGGTCCTGATAATTGGACATCTCCAACTTCCGCCCAACAAACGGGCGATCTACACTTTCTACCGTATAATGCCTCAAAAGGCGCAGCCTTAATGCTGGTATGGTAGCTATTGTTGTAGGAGAATTCGATTAACGGTAGGTTCTTATCCCAACTACCACCCAAATCGATCGCACATGCACGTAGCATATCTTCCAACGTTTGAATAGTACGCTCACTCTGACCGTCAGTCTGAGGATGATAAGCCGTACTAAAATTCAAACGTGTGCCCAAAGATTGTTGGAACCTTTTCCAAAAATGTGACGTGTATCTAGTATCTCGGTCAGAGATAATAGACACAGGTATGCCATGTAAGGCTACAATCTTATCAACGTATAACTGGGCTAACATGTCGGAGCTATAAGTCTCCTTGATGGGTAAGAAATGTGCTGACTTAGTCAGTCTATCAACTATAACCCATATTGTATCATTTCCTTTCCTCGTCTTGGGTAACTTGGTAATAAAATCCATAGTTACCATTTCCCACTTCCAAGTAGGAAGTTCAGGCTGTTGTAGCAAACCTGACGGTTTTTGATGCTCGGCTTTGACTTGCGCACATGTCAAGCATTTAGCTACATGAGTGGCTACAGACTTCTTCAAGCCTATCCACCAATAATTTGCCTTTAGATCCTGGTACATCTTATCAGCTCCAGGATGAACGGAGTATTTGGAACTATGGGCTTCCTGGAGGATGACATCTCGAAGTCCTCCATGAATTGGAACCCATATTCGTCCATTTAATCTTAGAATTCCATCCTTGCTAAGAGTTAACTGCTCCTCAGTTACTCCTAACTTTTCATTAGGATAGTTAGCTTCCAACACAGCTTCCTTTTGTGCAGCTAACAACCTTTCAATCAAATTATTCTTTAACTCCATGCGCTTGGCATTGATTCGGATGGGTTTCATCCTTTCCTTTCGACTCAAGGCATCGGCGACTACATTCGCCTTGCCGGGATGGTACTTGATTTCACAATCATAATCATTCAAAGTCTCCATCCAACGGCGTTGCCTCATGTTTAACTCTTTCTGGTTAAACAGGTGCTGGAGGCTCTTGTGATCAGAATAGATCACACATTTGATTCCATATAGATAATGCCTCCACAGTTTTAGTGCGAATACAATGGCACCCAGCTCCAAGTCATGGGTGGTGTAATTCTTTTCATGCACTTTCAATTGTCGTGAGGCGTAGGCAATAACTTTGCCTTTCTGCGTAAACACACACCCCATGCCAGTGTGCGAAGCAGCACAATAAACCACAAATTCTTCTATTCCATCTGGCAATGTCAGTACTGGGGCGTTGCTCAGCTTTTGCTTCAGAATATCAAAGGATTCTTGCTGCTTAGGGCCCCAAACAAACTTAACCTTCTTCTTAGTTAAGGAGGTTAGGGGTGCAACAATCCTTGAAAAGTTTTTAATGAAACGCCTGTAATATCCTGCCAATCCCAGGAAGCTACGAATTTCTGTAGGCGTCTTTGGCTCTTGCCAGTTCATTACGGCTTCAACCTTAGCGGGATCCACCTGGATACCACGCTCACTGACCACGTGTCCAAGAAATTGGACTTCTCGTAGCCAAAATTCACACTTGGAGAATTTGGCATAGAGTTTCTCTTGATGTAGAAGTTTGAGAATACAACGAAGATGCTTCTCATGGTCAGCTTGATTCTTAGAATAAATGAGAATGTCGTCGATGAAAACGATGACGAATTTATCCAAGTAAGGCTTGCAGACGCGATTCATGAGATCCATGAACGCGGCTGGTGCATTAGTGAGCCCAAAAGGCATCACTAGGAACTCGTAGTGTCCGTAACGAGTCCTAAATGCAGTCTTGTGCACGTCTTCATCTTTAACCTTCAACTGATGGTAGCCTGACCTCAAATCAATCTTCGAGAAATAACTTGCCCCTTGAAGCTGATCGAACAGATCGTCGATTCTGGGCAGAGGATACCTATTCTTGATCGTGACTTTATTAAGCTCGCGATAGTCGATGCACAGACGCATCGACCCATCCTTCTTTTTGACAAACAGGACTGGCGCTCCCCAAGGAGACGAGCTAGGTTTAATGAAACCCTTGGCTAGTAATTCATCTAGCTGTGTCCTTAATTCTTTCATCTCCGTTGGAGCCAACCTATAGGGTGCTCTGGCAACTGGTGCTGCTCCGGGGATGATATCGATTCTGAATTCAACTTGTCTATCTGGTGGTAACCCAGGTAGATCTTCAGGAAAGACTTCTGGGTATTCAGAAATAACAGGGATGTCTTCTATCTTCGATTTAGGCTCATCAATAATCACTTGCGCCATGTAGATGACACACCCCTTCTTCAAACACTTGGAAGCCTTGAGCATAGTCACTTGCTCAGGTAGCCCATATTGGGTATCTCCCCGAATGGTAAGTGATTCACCAGACGGAGTTTTTATCACCACTTGTTTCTTGTTACAGACAATTTGGGCCTGGTTATGAGATAACCAGTCCATACCCAGAACTATGTCAAAACCAGCTAACTTAAAGGGATGTAGAGACAGAGGAAAAGAATGGTTCTTAATGGATATAACACATCCATCTAACACCGTTGAGACGGTTTCTATGGTACCATCTGCTAACTCTACCTCATAGTTTACGCTTAAGGTTTTGACAGGTAAATTCAACAATTTACAAAACTTGTTATCTACGAAAGACTTATCTGCGCCTGAATCAAAAAGTACTCTTGCAAAGACATCATTTACAAGGAAAGTACCTGTTATGACATTATCGTCTTGCACATCCTCTTTCACGTCCATTCTGAAGACTCTAGCATTAGTCTTCTTAGCCTCTTCCGGCTTCTTGTTGTACTTAGGGCAGTTGGTTTTAATGTGCCCCTTTTCATTGCAACGGTAGCACGTTGTGTCTTTAATATTCTTGCAATCCAAGGTTTTGTGATCCGTGGACTTGCAAATGCCACAAGCATAAGATTTTGACTGAGTCTGTGAGTTCGACTCAAGTCTGCACTTTCCATAGTGCTGCTTCTTGCAAATTTTGCATTTGGGCTTCTCACCAGAATTATGCCCATCTTTCCTCGACTCCGATCCTTTCTTGTTGTCACCGCTCCCACGGTGCTTCTTGCTCGACTTTCGTGAACCATCATCTTCACGTTTTCTCTTCTCAGCCTCCTTATTCCTCAGCGATCTCTGCCTGACCGCATCCAGAGTGAGGGATAAGGAAATGTCAGCTACGGATCTAAAAGTAGCTGGCCGAGAAGCTTTAACGCTTGCCTTGATCTCGGGGGCTAAACCACCGATAAAACGAGCTATTCGTTTTGGTTCCGGGGTTACCAAATATGGAACCAACCGAGACATAGTGTTGAAGCTCGTCAGATAAGCTTGACAGTCGAGGTTTGTCATCACCAAGGATAGAAAGTCGGACTCTATCTTTTCCACCTCATGTTGAGGGCAGTAATTTTCCCTGATAAGGGCGACAAATTGTTCCCACGACATGTTGTACAATGGGATTTTTCCGGTGGCTTGAATCAGAGATCTCCACCATGCTAACGCTTCACCCTTAAAAGACTGCGACACAAACTTGACCACGTCTCTCTCAGCGCATCCGCTGATGTCCACAACCGTATCCATCTCATCCAGCCACGTCATACAATCAATGGCTCCCTTCTCCCCAGTGAAATCCCGGGGTTTGCAGGAAACGAAATATTTATATGAGCAACCCTTCTCACGGGGCCCTTGGTTTAGTATAACCTGCTGAGATGGAGCACTGTGGTTCGAGGAGTGTCGATCATCATCTTTCTTCGGATCGTCCTTCTTAGACGGTGGCTTTGAAGGCTGTGTAGATTGGGTCCTACTACGAGTCCCACTGTACTCTTCATACTGCCTTTCCAAAGCCTGTGTAACAGCACCGTCTATGATCGCTTTCAATTCCGCACCCGTTAGATTAATTCGGGCGTCATTATTAACCTCCGCTGGATGACTATTACCCTCGTCCGAGTTAGCCATTTTAATTGAACTGTTGCAGAAAACAAGGACAAATTTATTTGGGAGTTTATTATGGAATTGCCCCTTAGGGAAATTCATTAACCATGGTAAACAGAGACCATATTTGGTTAATTTATTAATCATATTTATTTAGGATTTCTATAATAAATTATCCTAATTATAAAACAATAACAGTTTTATTTGTGGCACAAAAGACCTAGTCACGTGGACACTTTTATTTAATCTATGATTTCAGAGAATCAAAACATTAAGGTATACTGGCACAATAGGCCTGGTCACAAGGACACTTATAAATTATAAGCTATGATTTCAGAGAATCAAAGCATGAAGGTTTGAACCTAGTTCATTACCTTTATCTGACAGGGAGTCATTGCTACCACTGTCTGTTGGCTCATATGGAAATGAGCAGGGCCCGTAGGCACTATATTACCACGTATGGTAAAAATATGATCATCTTAATTGATGATTTAACCCATGATTCAGAGATCATATAATTGGGTTTGGGGATCTTTGAAAGATCCTTATATAATAATAATGCGTGTGATTTTAAATGAATCACATCTGCCAGGAGTGTTAACATGTTTTCAGATGTTAACTTAGATTTGAATCTTTTGAACAGGTCTTACCATCTTGGCCTGGTCTTATGATGACCCGAAGGCTAGGTTTCACACTTTAAGATTCTTAATTAATAATTACATAGGTAGATTATTTTAAAAGGAATGATTTTAATTTATTTATTTCATTTATAAATTATTTATGCACAAAATGGCGAACATGAAATTTATAAAACAAACATTCCATTATTTTATTCAAAATATTATACACTGCCCTAAACGGGTCTTTTCAAATAAAAAACTTACCCACACAGGGGTTAAACAAGTACTTACCCACGCATGGGCTTAATGCACACATGCCCACGCAGGGGCTTAATAACATAATGGTCCACGCAGGGACTTACACAAATAACACACCCACGTAGGGGTTTACAGAAAGATAGACCCACGCAGGGGTCAAAGCAAACAAGCATACCCACGCAGGGGCTAATACAGCAAATACAAGGAAAGACAATTGTGGAAGGATTCAATGATCCTTCTTGCTCTTCCCTTTGATCAAACTTGCTAATCCTTGGAAGAAAGTCTGTCTCTCCCTACGGTCCCTGTGCACTTCCCGTTCAACCTGATCCAGCCTCTGAAGGAGTTCTTCACGCTCAGGTGGGGAGAACCTAGGCGGCTGCGATTGAGTCCGTTTAATAGGCCTAGGTGGTATCTGGTACCCATGTGTTGGGTACCCAACTCCCCATGGAGCTCCGTATGGTCCTTCCGGGTGCAGGGCATTGTAGTTGGCTGCCACCATGTAAGGGTCGGCCTCTGTGTACCCGTAGTTGTTGTGGACCGGCGGCTCGAACGGGTTGTATGCCATGGAACCCGTATACGCTGGGATTGGGTTGTCAAAACCCATTGGCGGCGGCTGCGGCATCGCTGGGTTGGAGGGCCCACCCATTTGTGGGTCCTCCTGATGTGGCGGGTAGTGGCTGCCACTGGATTGTTGTGGGGAACTGAAATGGAAGTCCCCTGCTCGTGCCGACATGCGGGCACCGGTTCTCCTACGCCTTGGCGGTTGAGGAGGTGCCGGCTGAACTGGTGGCGGCGGAGGTGGTGGCGTAACTGCCACAAATCGGTGATCCTCAGAGGAATCTTGATGATGCTGCTGCTGCTGCGGCTGATGAGGCGGTGAATGGCGAGGAGGTGTATAGTACCATTCATGCCTGGTGAACATGGCTTGGAAGCTGTCTGGACCAACATAGGGTGATCCATGGAATGAAGATCCGTCAGAGATCTCTATCGGGTGGTTTGGAGTACCACTTGCAGGTTCGACGGGGTCAGTATCCTCGTCCATGTCGTCCGCGTTGTCGCCAGAGAAATGATCATCTGGCCCTAGTGGGTTAAAACCCACGGGTTCTTGGATATAGTTGGCCGGGTCAAACCGGCCCCTGAAAACTGGTGTAGGGTCTCCGTACGAATGATGAGACAGAGATCGTTGTAATGGTATATAGGAGGGTTGAGGGTTGTTAGGTTCGTAAGGGTTTTGAATAGGAGGTGTCGAGTTATGTGAGACCGACCGTCTAGCCGGTTCAAATAGGTTTCTTCTGTTTTGGCATGGATCGTCACTCTCCGTCGTAGATGGAGCTCGAACATTTGAAGGTCCAGCTTCGTTGTCGTTGGGGGTGGTGATCGGCCCCTTTCCTCGTCCTCTTCTGCGGAAGAATCTTGGAGGTATTTTGTTAATCCTGTCAAAATAGCATAAGATAACAATAACAAATATGAAATTTAAAGGACAAAACAAAAACCGATTAAGGTGAAATTTGTCCTATGTTATATGTCTAGACTCGGAGGTTTAGATATGTGCAATTGTGTAACTGAGATTAAACACAAAAAGGCTAGTGTTTAATTCACTCAGTGTTGGCTCTGATACCAACCTGTCACACCCCGATTTCCACGTGTCACCGGTGGGCCCGGTGGGGAGTATCGTGACGTCATGGTTGGCAACGTAATAGTCAAACAACACAATATTTAATATGCACAGCGGAAGCAAATTTAAAAGATATAATACAACCGAATAAATTATTGTAATATCGAGTATCACAACGTTCGGATGTTTATCCACAGAACGGATCGAAATAAAATATGAAACAATAGTTCAACAGACTTCAGGCATCTTAAGCTTGCGAGACTTCTAATGATGCTAAGGAGAAATCCCAGCCAATTTCGCTTAGTACCTGCATTTAATCTTTTTGGGAAAATACGTCAGTTTACACTGGTAAATACAATCAACTGACTCATTTTGGAAAAATGATTTAAAATTGGTTTGGATGCACATGGCATAAACATTTTATTTAACTTGGGAGAATTATTTAATATTATAATCTTGTGAACGAATTACATGTTACTTGTGCGTTCAGTCGCCCGGATCTTGTCCGGGTTAAAGATCAATAGACACACCACATCATAGAGTTATACACTGACAGGTGTACGCCTACACCCCGTGCTCAGGTCGTGGCCATCTCGTAAGATGATGCCAAGGATATCCGGGACATGGTCATTAACCCCCCAAAGGCTTTAAGTAAACAAGACTGTCTAAACGAGCCGATCAAATTATTCAACTACCCACTCAACTGTGGAGATTTGATGCTCGATCAAGCGGTATGCTATATACCGTAACCCAAGCCCGTATAGGGAAAATAAGTTAAAAGTATTTACCTGAGCAATGTATAAATCACAATAAGCAAAATGCACGTAGCTTTTACTGGTTCTCCTAATCTGGAACAAAGGTTTATAATAACCTATCAGAATCCTAACGGGTCTTCAATTAAGCTTACACTTAGACCGGCTAGTTTCAAAGATACGCTTCGTACGCACGATTAAGCGAAGACCGGATAGAATGTGATTTAGACCCGACAAGTTTGAAGACTTGTTTAATATGGGTTTATTATTCACATTCTGGATTTTGAGATAAAACCGCTAAGGTTTGACCCGTTTCGGCTAATTTATGTAAACTTGTTACATAAACTGAACCGTACGCGTGATAAGCGTGACGGGTATTCGTGAGAGCTATATACAGGTTTCATAAGTTAATTATGCCTCAAATATGTTGTGACACCAGTAAGATGTCTTTCATTATGCCGGAAACGTGTTTAAACACAAACTAGGCCCCGTAGGGGTAGTTTGGTCATTTAAATGTTTATAAAAGAGTTTAAATGTTTACTGATTTATAACAGTAAGGTATTTTAGATATGTGAAATTTATCAACTATAACCAAACTATGCCCCGTAGGGGTATTTTGGTAATTTCACATAAGCCGAAAAGCTCAAAACTGAAGTCTGAGATAACCAACTTTTGCTTACTGTTAAAATGTTATAATTTGACTAAAACATCAGTAGGTATCACCCTTGTATGTTTAAAAATAGTATTAGTACATACTATGCGCTAAAAACGCTAAATAAGGCGATTAGGAGCCGTTTACGGGTTCAATACCTAAAGCTGATATTTTTATTATTTCAGAAGGTCTAAAATAATTTATTTATCATAACTAATCAGTAGCAAAAGGTTTGGAGTCGTTTTGATATGTAAAACTCATTTTATGGCCCGTAAGGGCAAAACCGACATTTACCGAATTAAGCCTACGATGATGAGTTATGCTCAGCCTAAAATTAATTAAAAATCTTTAAAATTACCAAAATAATATATTACATCAGTGGGTAAATATTTTGATATCAAAAAGGAGGCTTAACTAAGCTATACGCTAATTACGCCATTTTATTAACATAAAGCTTTAAATTTGCGATAATGAGCATAACTCTCAATCTACACTTCAAATTGATGTCAAACTTTGCATACAAGTTTATATATCAGTAATTAAAGTTTCTACTCTTTTACTTTTCCAAAAATCACGTTTTAAGGTAATAAGGGCATAATGGTCAACATATGAGTAATTAACGGAATCATGCATATTATTGGTTAACTAATGAACCATGGTGTATAATCACAGAGGGTTATACTAGCATGTTACCTAGTCCAAATAAAGCTCTAAGGCATTTCTAAAACATGCTTAAACGGGTCAGAACTGAAAGTCAAAGTGAAAGTCAAACTATGTGACTTTGGGTTCCGAACCGGGTCTTTATAGTAAATTGTCGGGTTGAACGTGTTTAGACATGTTCTTACACTCATTACCAAGTTATATCAATGATCCAACAGGTTGTATATGATCCACAATATAAATTATGCATAAATAGCATTTTAGGCTTCCTGTTGGCTTTTTAAATATAAGTTTGACCCGACTTTTCGACCTGGTTAGAGTGGTTATCAAGGGGGACCCTTTTGAGGGTTTATTGCCCACATAATTACCTACTTATAACTATTTTTAATTCGAGATATGACTGAGCCATTGTTGACTAATCTTGAAGTCAAACCGTAATTACGTCGGTTTGACTTTTAGCTAAATAACTAAGCTAAAATTAATTAGAGAAGGTTAGGCAACTTACAAAGGTCCTAAGCTTGATTAGAGAACACTTGAGAGAAGGTTTTGAGTTCCAGAAGTGCTCCAAGAATGCAGATGAAGATGTGATCGCAAAGTTGCAACTCTTGGCACTTATATAGTGGATTAAATCACCACAATGTATTGACAACAAGGTCTACTACTGCCCACAACATTCCTACAGGTGTCCTACATGTTTAGGGAGTGTTTAGGGGCCAAAAGATATGAGGAAAATCGTTTAGAGGTCACTTTCACGCGCTTAACAGCAAACAGAAACATTTCTGGTCGCTGGCACTTGCTTTCGCACCGTAAGGGTTTCTTCTTGCGGTGCGCAAGCCCCCCTCAGCAGCCAAAACTTTATGTTCTTTGGTGTTTCGAAAGGGCAACCTCATAATCCGACTTTGGGGCCTTGTTTTGTCAGTTTGGGGCCTCTAATATGGGTCTTGTACTATTACATACCCTACCATTTGAATTTGTTTGCTTGGACCCTTTATAAAAGTACCGAAAACTAAGGGTTACCGTAGGAATTTCCTCGTAGGAGTCCACCAATTAAATTATGAAGCATTCATTGCTATAATTCACTGAACTTGAACATATACTAGTTGTTTTTTTTTTAATATGATTTGAGTCTTGGGATTTATAACGAGGTCGTTCAGAGGTGCAAGAGTTAACATTACGACACTTTTAAATCCTGTCAAACATTTGTTTAATAATCCGAGTTTATAACGATTTTCGTCTTACACGACACGTGTCGTTATTTTATTTAACACGAATTTTCGAGGTGTTACATATGTAAGAAAGTAGGTATGCAGGTGTCCAATGAAATTAGTACTAACGATATTAATAGTGTACCGGGTGAATGAAGTGTAACGCAGGAATAGCAAAGAAGACTCACCGCGGATAGTATGATCAGATGGAAAGCCGGAATGTAAAGAGTTAACGGAATGAAAAGTAAATGTGAATAAATCTTGTATGTTTATGATGCGTACTAATGTTATGAATTTTATGTGGTAAGCGCAGGTAGTACGAAACACGAGGATCATCAAGGGATAGAGATCAAGGACCGAGTTACTTGAAGGATTGTACGGAGTTGTCTGAGAATGTAATTTGTTATACATATGCTATGTTTTATTTAGTAAATGAGTCGATTAATGAACTTATGTAAAAGAATTATTTTCGAAAATGAACTTTTTAGTAAGTCAAAACGTTTATAACGAAAGAAATTTTATAGTACGAATTTCCGCTGCGACTTTTGGTCAAATACGAATTAGGGTCTTACAAGTTGGTATCAGAGCCCTGGTTTGAGCGAATCAAGTACAAGAAGATAAATACTTGAACTCAAACCTGTGTGCTCTTGTGATAAGGAACCCGTACAATCCATGACTCGATCAAGATCTAAAGGTAGAAATGGAATGAAAGCATGTATGTATAAATTCATATAAAGAAACTAACGGTTTTGTATGTGCAAGGTAAGCATAAGTGTTTGAAGAGGATGGTCCGTGGGTGCAGAATAGGATGAATACTAAGGCTGGCAAAGATGTAAATAAGCTAATGAACCCCAGGTACACACTATTAATATGTATGGGTACCAATGTTAAAAGAAAAAGGAAGAAATCTCCTTGAGAGGGTAATATTTAAACGAAAGGCAATGATATGGTCTTGGGGAAATTTTAGAGATGTGCATGAAACTGAAACCCATTTCTCGGACATAAGGCGATGATTACACGAAGGCACGAAACTAGTATGTGGATTGCGCACCTGGCTAGTACGCAAGAAGCATATGACGTTCGTGAGACCGTGGTAATTATCGCAGGTGTGTCCGGTAGAACTGGGTAACAGGTGGACGTGCGGGTGAAATGGGTAGTGAGACTCTCAGGAAATCGAGAGTACTATGTAAGAATGAAGAGTATGAATGATAAGAATGAAGAATGTTGAATCCGTAAGTAAGTACGGATCAGCAAGATATGAATGGAATGTTTGAATCCGCGAGATAGATTCAAGGAATGAGAGGCATGAATGAAATGTTTAAATCAGCAAGACGGATTCAAGGAATGAAATGCAGGAATGATAAGTCCGAATCTGCGAGACGGATTCAGTACATGTAAGGAATGAAAGATGTAAATGATATGTTTGGGTCCGTGAGATGGATTCAAATCATGGAAGGAAGAAAAGGTATGAATGGTATGTTTGGAACCGCTAGGCGGATTCAAAACATTGAAGTAATGAAAGGTATGGATGTTACCGCGGGACGGATTTAATATATAAAAAGGATGAAATTAGTCCACGTTAGAATGTGTCGATAGTTTGACCATGGTTGTGTCAAACGAGTCATATAAGTGAATGTAAAGTAAATGAACAAAAGAATGATCATAATGGGCACACAAACCTAAGTTTAAAAAAACGAAAGAAAGAAGTTTTGAACCAGTTATGTGTTAGATGTGTTAGTAATCAACTCTTAGGAGTCATAATGAATGACGGGCTACGACCCGGACAATGGTTTAAGTATGAACGAGAAGGGTAAGTTTTAATAAAAATACCGAAATGATGTAATGAATGTCTTTGCAAGCAAGCATTAATGGAAAAAGGTACGAGCGTGTACCTCAATGCATATACGATAGTTAAGAAAGGTCAGTTTGGCCTTGAAGGGTCAAACTGCGAAGGTTGACGAAATAAGTAACTAGAATGAAAGAATTGCATGTGAGAAATGAAATGTATGACGCGTTATAGCGTACGTAAGAAATTGTAGAAGAATTATAGATGAGTAATCACCTAGTAGAATGAACGTTTGAATGGAATGTGCTAACCGCTAAATTGTTAATGATGATGTTAGAACTCTTGATGTGATGAAACAAATTGAATCGGTGGAAGGATGTGTACGAGCGAAGACACCTTACATGGATAAATGAAATCTAGCCTAGTACGGCTAGACTCGTGAAGGATGTGGATCGATCTGGGTTACGGATCGTCGATTGTGAAATGAAAAAGAGGTTAGTAAAATGCTTAACTCATGTTGGATAGGTATGAACTAGTAGATTGAAAATGACCTACGGTGCTTGACTTTTAACCGTCAACATAAGAAGAAAATTGTGTCACTAAAAAGTGAATCTCAAAAGTTTTGAGTGAAAGTTTTGCATGTTGATGAAACTCTCGTATGAGGAACCGGTGCGACACATTTATTTCTATAAATTAAGTAACGCATGAAGTGAAAGTAATAGTAATATGAAATGCATGAAGTGATTTGAAGGAAACAAAAAGGTATGCAATGTACAAGTAATTGTAGAAAACGTAGAATGATGTTAACATTAGAGCTAGGCACGTAGTTGTGACTATGAAATAGTAGTTTTGTTGTGATAACAAACCAATAGTTAAATATTATACAGTGTATGTAGAGAATGTAATTTTAAGAAATGAGATGAAGGTATTAGATCCGTTATGAACGGATCATATGAATGTATGTATGACTATAGGTTGAAGTAGTATGTATATTGACCCGTTATTAGCAGGTCAAGGAAATGAGAATGTTATGTGAAAGTATGGTATGAATAGTATGAGCTTATTAGGAATAAGCCAGTTATATGAATAATTTATGAATCAAGAATAGATAGTTACCTATCATGATGAGGTACCAGTCAAAGTTAGACATATATGTGTGTGTATAAATTACGAAATAAGGTTGTATAGTTGACGAAAATAATATGAATGTTGAGATAAACAAAAAGATATATAATGCACATGATATACGAGTATTAGAATGATGAATGAACCACTAGCTATGAAGTGCGTTAAAATTAGCGCTATTAGTGAAAGCGACACTAATAAGAACTCTGGGACGGGTTCTTGAGGATATAAGATTGTCATTAAGATGGGTTAGCGGTCGTGTTAATGAGCTCAAAGAAAAGATAATTAGAGTTAAATTAAAAAAATGATGAGAAAGGTTTCGGGCACGAAACCTATTTTAAGGGGGGTAGACTTGTAACGCCCTAAAACTCGAATTACTAAATTTGTTAGTGTGACCCCATGTTTAATAAAATGGAATGTAATAACTAGGTTATTATACCTAGTCAAATGTTTAGCAAAACAAACAAAGGAACAAACTTGAGGGACCAAAGATGAACAAGGGGAAAGTAATGTTTTAATTGACAAAACACACACATCGCGTGTGTTCTGGAACGATCAGGAGGGCTCCAAAGGAGCCAAACCCTGGTTCTTCAAAAAGCTTCAAATCGAAGGATGAATCAAGGCTTAAATTCATGAATGAACATGGGTTAATGATGTGACAACTGGCACAAAACTGGTAATTTCTGTACAATTTAATTAATACTTAATGATTGAAATTATGTGCTTAAGTGTCAACATTATCTGATTATATGCTATACATGTGAATTCATGCACGTTTTATACTACAAGAAATTGCTTTATGCATTAATGATAGCGTTGCGTCAGAAATACTAGTAAACTCACCGGTAAGACACATTGTGTCAACAATTCTGCAGAAAGCAGTCAGACAATAGAATTGGGGCCTAGGTGTAGGTCCAACGTCAAAAATACATTAAAACCCAATAGTATATACAAGGGTTAACATATAGACGTTCCGGAAGCTAGAATATGCACTAAAAAGCACCCGAAACGCACTTTAAATGCAGAATTCTGCACAAATCAGCTATAATCAGCTTTTTAACACATAAATATTATGCAAAATTCATGTTTTATTATCCAGAATACCCTCCTAAGTGTTGGAAATTAAAAGGGTTACAAAAGGATACTTAAAGGACACTAAACGGTGCAATTTAGCACTTTAACGAACCAGTATTTAACCGAACAACCGGACATTACCCGGAACATCAAAATATTACTAGAAGCATTGTTTTAATATTTCTGAGCTAGTTATGGTCCCCGAACACCATAACACCTCTTATAACATAATAACACAACAAGTCCCTAAAAATTACACATGAAAGCTAACTTGTTTATAAATTAGAGTTTGGAATTTACACATTACCCCCCCCCCCCATATTTTACGGTCATGAAGGGGTGGCCCCACCAAATATTTGCCAATATCTTACAAAATCCCAATTGATATTCCTTGGATTCTATTTGATTTTATAAAGATCTTTTGAGATATGAAGATTATAAGTATGGTGGCCAAGATCACAAGATCATTCCACTTCTCACTTCAACACTTAACTTCACTCTACTCCCTCATACTCTCTCTCTCCCTCTCGGCCCTAGTAAGTGCCGCCACCACCACCACCATATTCAACCACCATTCATCCAATTTCAAGCTCATTTCAAGTGTTATAAGGTGTCTTGTGGAGCTTGGTGCTTGAAGAATTTGAAGAACCTTCATCCATTGCTTTCACACACCATTTTCATCATCTTTTCTTCAAGTGATCTTCCCTAGCTTTTGAGCTAGTTGTAAGCTTCTTGTTACTAGTTTTTATTTCTTATTTTGTTGGTTAAAAAGATGTATATTGTTGAGAATCACAAGAACACTAGAAGAACATAAACAAGAATCATAAGCATAAGCTTACATATGATGATTTATGGATGAAATGAGGTTGTTAAATACATGCATGACACTAGATTGTTATTTACTTGAAATTATGATGTTGATCATCATGAGGAGCTTGCTAGATTGTGATTAAACACATGATTTAGCAAGTTAGAGGATGATTATGTGTTAACCCAAGAAGATCATCCTCACTTATAAACATGAACTTGAAAATAAAATTATTTCTTGAAAAATAGTAAATAAAATGAGCTAGTAATTTTATAAACCTAAGATTCATGAATGATTTTCCAAGAAAACCAAGTTCAAAATATGATTTTTAGTAGAACTTGATTCTTACGTAAATGTACATTGTTTTTGGTGATAAAATAAGTGTAAGAACACTTTGTTTACAAGAAGAGTTCAAAAGAATAGTTTTTGGTAGAATATGTTTACAAGTTGTAAACATCTAAAATTTTCAAGAAGGAAGTTTATTAAGAAATAAACACACTTTAAGGGGTAACTAAGTCTACTAAACATATTACCAAGTTACTATGAGTTTTTGTGAAAGTTCATGTTCATGTTGTTACATACATTGTATAATTTTTGCTCTTGGGAAGTGTAAGTTGTTTAAGGATTGATTGTTGATTGTTGTAATGATTTTAAAAAGAAAATAAACACATGTTTTGAAAGCATGGGAAACCTCCATTTTTAGGGGAAACTCTGTCAAAATTTCTATAAATTTTGACACTTAGAAAAATACAAGTTTTGGTGAAACTTATTCCCTAAAAAAATTCACCTAAAAATATTTACCAAAGTTTCCCTAAGTTTTTATGTAAACTTCAAGTTAAGAAATGATGATTTCTTCAAGAGAAAAATTGATACTAAGTATGTATATTTTTGAGGAAAATATATATTTTTATTGATCACCAAATTTTGTGCTAAGTGTATGTAGTATGTATTATATGTAATAGTGTGTTAAGACTTGAAAATACACTAAATACTCCTAAGGAGTAAAAATACAAAATACAAAATACACATACAACATGCATAGACAAATACAAGAGAATATATTATGAAAATATATTACTTGATAGATTATATAACTTGGACAAGTTATGAACATGAAATGAAGTTTTGGACAAAATACATTACTCGGGTGAAAAATACAAGATACTTATATTTATTTGTGAGAAAATAATATAAGTAAGATACATAGTTAAGAATATAAATTATTTTTAACACACAAAGAACAAATACATAAAAAGATGATGACATGTACTTGTGCGATACAAGTCTAGTGACTAACGTAAATAAAACACGTATAGGTCACGACGCTATATAAGCAAACCCGGTGAAGTTTACGGTGCAAGAAACGCAAAGTTGTGAGTTCATGCTCCCCCTTTTCTTTTAACTGTTTTCAGTTTTATAACTTCGGGGGAGAAATACATGTTACAAATGTTACAATGTTTACAAATGGTATGATGGATACAAAAACAAGAAGCACTCTTGGTGATAACTAGTACCAAGTATGATGCGTTTTGAGGAATGATACAAGAAATCGTGTCACGAATAGGGTACCATAAGCACCATTAATCGTGTACATACTAAGACCGCATAACAAAATGTTAGATCTAATGGGTTTTCGGGCAGCCACACTCTTGGTGAAAACTAGTACCGAGTAGTGCTTTTGTGTCTCAGTCGTGAATCGACAACTAGAAAAATGCCTATGGTTTGGATGCTTCCTATGTCGTGTCACATGTTAATGGCCTTGCAACCCATTAACAAACTTGATACATACAGAAATACTTGATTTATACAAATTACATACCATGTTTTCATACAAAGTATACAAACGTTCAATACAGAAACTGCATGAATTCACACCAACATTATGTTGACGTTTTTCCAAAAACTCACATGTATTTCAGGTAACTAAAGTGGATGTGCGCGCGGTCTTACTCATGCTCTTGGATGTTGTTTATGTTTATCCTTAAATAAAGTTGTAAACTTTTCAGACAAAATACTGTCTTGTGATGTAAACACTTAAACTATGTTTTCAGGTATGTAATGTTTGGCATTTGAAGTTATTTTTACGAGCATGTAGTATGTTTACCATTCGTATGCAATGAGAACCTTTCATGATCACACCTCGTGCTTCCGCCTAAGAAAGGGGTGTGACAAATGATCACCGTCACAAGGGGATCATAAGGTATGTCTTAAATCTAAGATTGGTGATCTTGTATGAAGTGGGTTATGTTTTAATCCGTGAATTGGGATGAAATTGAGTATGAGTATGAGTTAATATCATGATATAGAGCCAAGATTATACATGGTTTGGGCTAATTTGATGATTAGAGGTAAAACCCATTTGTTTTGGTAAGAATGATGACTTGAATGATCATCCATGTTTAATTAATCATGATTGTTGATGTATTATGATGGATAGGATGGATTCTTGTTAGAGGAATTGAAAGAAATATGATGGTAATATGCTTGAATGTTTATGTGTGAATGATACATGTTTATTAGTAGGAGGATTTGTAACACCCGTCTTTTAATTTTCATAAAAAATACGGAAATTGTAAAAGACGAAACTTTAATTAACAAAAACTTACTTATACTTCATCATAGTGATTAACATAGTTAATAAATAATTTCAAACATAAGTCATTCAGTAGTGATTACAAAACTACATAGTTTAATTAGATTTATTTAGTGCGGAAGCATCCAAAAGTTTTGTGTTCGGTTCTTGAAGCATCAACTTGATCATCGTCCACATACTTGCAATACCTGAAAACTGGAGATTATTAACAAAAATTAGTGTTAGAGTTCTTAGAATTATTGCTTAATCGAAACTACGCTTAAAACGGATTCAATTAGCTAGAATATGCAAGATTTAACAAATATGTCTGGGCTCTACCGTAACTTACGGTATCTACCGTAAGTTACGGTAGTCGCTGGACAACTTTGGTCTGCCGTAAGGTAGTAGAGAACTGCCGTAACCTTTTTATTTCTACCGTAAGTTACGGTAGCTACCGTAACTTACGGTAGTCTCTGAAAGTTTATGTTTTGATTGATTTTGTTTATTTCACCCAAAACCCAAATCTCGGATTCCTCATTTTTAACGCCCACGCTCCCATCACCGGTTTGCGTGTTTAGTATTTCGCTACCCGTCGCTCAGGCTCAAAATCTACAAGTAAGGTACTACCGTTATTCGATCCATACCTTCTCTTAATGACCCGTTTAGTTCACCCTTAGGGACTTCATCATTCTAACAAACCAACACGCTAAATTCTCGTATTCTAATATGTCATTTATTAACAATCACAAAAGACCAATTAACCATATTATGAAGCATTAGCCACGCATTATTTGATTATTCGACCCGTTTGGCTCATCTACGGAATCCTCCATTATGATGACTACGAACGAGACCTAACCAATTCTTGACCTATTATTCAGTATAGCGAACATTATCGCTTTAAATCAACACAACTTTTGTTCTACAATTCAACTACGCATATGCTAATTATCAAAATTCACCCAATGTAACGAATCAAGTTACATACATTTAGTGCATGCCCTTCAAACGCAAATCGCCACCGGCTTGTCCACTCGACGCTCCGGTATCTTTTCTTATAGAGTTCAATCACGATTCCTTTAGAATTCCTTTTTAATCATGTATCGCATAATTTGCCAAATCATCACAATCATTCGTTTTAACTTTAAATTTCAATTTCGAGCCTTCTTTGGGGCATTTTTACAAACACTTAACGGGCAGAATTTTACATCTTTTATTTTCTAATTCATGGCTTGCTACTTAGCCTTGATTAACATCGATTGAGCTATTACATATAGAATTACACATCATATTTTCAGAAATCAGTTTCTATGCATCAATTTACACTAGATTAGCATTCTATACCCTAGTGTTCATCATTTTCTCACAAAGCCCATGAATGACCTTCAATGTACTCATGAAATTTCCAGAATTTAGGCATGATTTCACATGTTATTGTCTAGGTTTCACTCCTAGACACTATATCATCCCTATTCTATCCAAATAGCAAACATGCAACATCAAATTTCGGATTTCCCAAATTCATGAGAATTTCAAACAGAGAATTAACATCAAATTTTACATACCTTACAACCCCGTTGCAATGGGGATCAGTAATCTATGCTCGATTTTCGATTTTAACTTGGTTTGAGCCTTCAATTTGTGAGATTAGTGAGTTGTTAGGGTTTTGAGAGTGGGGGTCGCCCTTCTCCTGCTTTGATCGAACCAGGCACCTCAATGGTGTATTTGGTTTTTATTTTTATTAAACTTAATAATGTAAGTTTAGATTTTAACAACATAGGCCCCTCCACTTTTATTTAGTTTATATCTTTGGCATTTTAAATTCATTCATGTTTTAAAACGGGACAATTAACTAACTAGGTTATTTATTCCTACTTAGCTCATTCTCGTTTATTTTATACTTTATATAATGCTAATATAAAGCCTTTTTTAAATTTCGGGGTGTTACAAGTCCACCCCCCTTAAAAGGGTTTCGTCCCCGAAACCAGAATACGTACCGAAAAGTGCAGGATAGAGACGTCGCATCTCCTCTTCGGACTCCCATGTAGTGTCTGAACCTTTCCTATGCTCCCACTTAATCTTGACTTGATCGATTTGTTTGTTTCGCAAGTGCTTAACCTTTCGATCTAGAATCTCTAGTGGCTTCACCGCGTAATTCAGGCTATTATCCACCTCGATATCGTCGTAATGGATATAAGTTGTTTCCTCTGCTAGACATTTTCGTAGCTGTGATACGTGAAACGTGCCATGTATTCCACTCAACTCTTCCGGTAGCTCGAGGCGATATGCCACCTTTCCAACCCGTTCGATGATTTTAAATGGCCCGATAAACCTCGGGCTTAGTTTCCCCCTTTTTCTGAATCGGATAACGCCCTTCCATGGGGAAACCTTTAATATAACCATGTCGCCTATCTGAAATTCAATCGGTCTTCGTCTCTTGTCGGCATAAGACTTTTTCCTATCTTGGGCTGCTTTAAAATGGGCTCTCACCACTTCAGTTTTCTCATTAGTGGCCTGAACTATGTCTTTATGTGCCAATTCACGCGGACCCACTTCACCCCAACATACCGGGGTTTTGCATTTTCTACCATATAACATCTCGTAAGGCGCCATGCCGATACTCGAATGATAACTATTGTTGTATGAAAATTCGGCCAAAGGTAGATAAACATCCCAACTTCCGCCGAAGTCGATGATACATGCCCGTAACATATCCTCTAGCATCTGTATTGTTCTTTCACTCTGCCCATCCGTCTGAGGATGGTAGGCGGTGCTAATGAAGAGTTTCGTTCCCATTTGTTCTTGAAAATCTCGCCAAAAATTTGAAGTAAAACGGGTATCTCTATCCGACACAATGGATACCGGTACTCCGTGGCGTGCCAATAGAAATAAAATGTGCACTCTTCGTCAATCTATCCACAATCACCCATATAGCATCGAATCCCTGAATCGTTTTAGGTAGTTTGGTCAATAGGTCCATAGTGATATGTTCCCATTTCCAAACCGGGATCTCCAAAGGTTGCAGTTTCCCATAAGGTTTCTGGTGTTCCGCCTTGACTTGTAAACAAGTCAAGCACTTCTCTACATATTTCACCACATCCCTCTTCATTCCGGGCCACCAATAATTTTGTTTCAGATCATTATACATCTTGGTCGCTCCCGGATGAATAGAATATCGGGATTTATGGGCTTCATCAAGTAATAGCGCCTTCACTCCACAAGTATTTGGAACCCATATTGTGACAACCCGCACTAAACCAGGTATCCGTACGACTTAATTAATAACTAATTACTGCTTAATTACTGTGCTTGTTTGAACTTGTGAATAAACTGCTACTTGCATACTGATACATGCACTTACTTGCATCATACTTTACTTGCTGTCACTACATTATTTACATGCTGAACCCTAGTGACAAACATGATGCACAAAAAGCACAGTAGCACTATCACGGATAACCTATTGAACATGCTGATAAAGCCAGCATCAGGCAGACACTGCCTCTAAAGGCCTGTAAGAGCCTGAGATGTTTTGCTACACTAGTGGTGAGTGTAGGGATATAAGGGTTGTAGAACTGCGTCTCTAGGGATAAGTCACAATGACTGGATGTGCCTAAAACGTACTCTAAGTACAAAACTCAGCACTTTACACAATAATTCAGCTTTTAGCTAACTAATAAAGTGCCAAAACATGAGAAAAATATTGCTAGACACTTTCCAAAGTGTTAGGAATGAGTCGTGTCACTAAAGAGAGTAATAACGACACTTTAAAAGCTTTGTTAACGCTTTAACGGATTACTATCCAACCGAACAACCGGACTATACCCGGAACACAAAATATTGTCATTTACACTATTTATCTTTTTCTGAGCCAGTTAGGGTCCCTGAATACCCTAGCACCCGCATTAACGCATGACACACAACTAACCAAGTTAAGTGCTTAACTAACCTACTTAACTTAACTATAACCTAACTAATAGTTGAAATCGAACCGGATTACCCCCCCCCCCCTTAACCGAAACCGTCCCCAAGGGGACATACCTTGTCCTTGTTGATTTGATTAAATCTCATGTGCATAATATCTAGGGGGCACAAAATCCATTGGTTAATAGTGGGATTAATTGTCTATAAGTTCACCTCTAAACACATCATAACTTTCACTAAACACAACACACTCCAAACTCTCTCCCTTGCCCTCTAGAGCTCTCGGCCGAACACCCCACCCCCATCCATCCATTCTTCAAGTTTGATCTTGCAAGTTCCAAGCTCATTCAAGCATCAAGGGTCTCGTATTAGGAAGCTTGGTGCAAGCGGAACGCGAAGGACCTCTCTACTTAGCTTTTATCCACCTCATTTGCGCGTAGATTCTTCCCTAGCCTCGAGCTAGAGGTATAATGCTTAAAACTCGTTCTTGAACTAATCTAAGGTGGTTAATAAGATGTATGATGATTAAAACTCGGAATCTTGCATTTTGAAGCATTAAAGCTTACTAAACTTGCAAGTATTGTTGGTTATAAGCACATAAGTTGTGTAAAGCTTGTAGTAATTAAAATTTATGGTTATTTAGGCCCGATCTATGATGTGGTAGCTCGGATCATCGTTTAACCCGGTTTGGTAAGATCATGGATCTTAACATAAGCTTGTTTTGAATGATACAAGGGTTAAAAGGTGAAACTCTACCACACGCGAATCATGAACTTGTGTAAAAGAGTTTTACTTGTGAAATTATGTTTAAAACTAGCAGATCTACGCATCTGCAAGTGGTATTTTCAGAAAACCACGTATCAAAGAAATCATGTTTTCTAAAGACGGATCTTACACTAACGAGAATGGTTTTTCTTTTTTTTTTTTTAGAACACACAAGTGTGTAAACACTTGTGTAACACAAAGTTTCGACAAAATAATTATTTTTGTAAAAGTTGACGAGAAGTTGTAAAGATGGATTTTCTCTAAAAACGAGGTTTTTACAAGATCAAATTACTTTATATGAAGATC